>JBAMBL010003139.1:0-16827 GCA_037043405.1 Drosophila subquinaria | reverse complement strand
CTGTATGAATACTTTACTTCGATAAACCCCTACCAATTCCTCCCCCTTCCCTACAGACATTCTATAAATATTTGCGCAGTTCACTGAAATTTTAATAAAGAAAGGTTCTTAAACAGTATTTCTGGTATTTCTGAACTTATCAAAGTCACAGACCCAGCACAAGTTTATTTTCCAGACTGTGCGACTAATTCCTAACCCATTATTAATTATATTATGTACATAAATGGACGTGGAGGTATAAATGGTAATATTTCTACAGAAAATTTGCATACAAAGGCGCGACATTGACGTGTCTAAGCCGCAAATCGCAGTTAAGTGTTAAACATGAAAATTAATACGTTCTATAAAGGTTTCTCAAGAGTTAATCATGCAAATCGTGTCCACGATCAACAGCAAGAACAACAACAGCAATCTATAATAACAAAGAAAGAGTTATAGCACTTGGAAAGATCGATTGGTTTTATGTTACAATTTGTTAAAGGATATTGAAGTCATTAATGGCAAACAAATCTAAAGATTTAAATCTGAATATTAAATGAGATATTGAAATAAGATACTCTTCTATAATGGGATTTATGGGATCATTTACGAAAGGGAAAACAGATTCTAAACTTTGAGTTTAATAATTAAGTTAATATTTTTTAAAAGATATGGGTTTACTCAATTGTCTTAAATTAGAGTTTTTCAGAATAAAGCTAAAACTTCACATACGAACTTAAAACAAAGGCGCAGCTGTTATCAGTTAAATAAAATACCCTAGATTTATGAGTGCATTCAACCCAAGCAAGTTAACAAACCCGAACCAAAACATAGGTCACAGATCGCAGATATTGCAACTAAAAACAGAGACAACAAGAACAACAACAACAGCAACAATCAGACAGCAGTTGCAATATCAAAGAGATAAACGAGCTGCAATTATGTAATTTATGACTTATAGCACGATATGCATGTTAAGAGAACAGATACAACAACAACCACAGCAACAACAACAACTGCACAGTCAACAAGATACCATCACCATAATCAGCAAAAAAAAAAAAAATACGAATACAAAACGAATAAAAAACAAAGATATTCATTTGTAACTCGATAATTGCACGTACGGCCAACAACTGAATTACCCGCATTGAATACAATTTTCATGTATTTTAGTTTTTTATATTTTTGCAGTTGTTCAACTTTTAGAAGTCGCCATCCGCTAGAATTGCCTTATAAGGCACATATTTCTCAGTTAGCTTCCAAGTACACAGCAAATTGTTAATTGCAAACTGATAGTAATAAATTAAAGTGGATGTTCGTTTAGAAGAGATTTTCCTTTGCTTTTTTATTGATAATTTTGAACATAAAATAATATTGAAATATTTCAAATATTTTTAATATTATAGACTTCAAAATAATTTATTATATGTAGCTAAATAAATTAAACCTACCATCATAAGTAAAAATAATATTCATTTTTATAGATTTCACTTATTTCCGTTATTACTGCGAAAGAAATAAACTTCAACATAACAGATTTGTAAAATAAAATTTGTTATATTCCCATGTATTACACAACAATAAACTTGTAATCGATCTTTTCTAAACTATGTTCATATTTTCAACAAAAAAATACATTAATAAAGTTTACAATACAACAATCTTCAATTTGCGATCCATAATTAGATTTCAAGTTTCGTTTAATAAAGATTCTTAATATTAAAAAATTAAACATAGTATTTAAATTAACTAAACTTGAAACTTTACACAATATTTTTTATTGTGCTTCATCATTAACATTCACATTTGTAAGATATTCATGTTTTATTCTCCAAGCAAAGTTTACAAGACGCACATCTCTAACTTAACACGCCTCGAGGCTCAATTGGTACTCAATTTGTTCAGCAATTTGTATGCTGTGTGTGGATATGTGTGTGTGTTGTGTTTAGGCGTCGCTTCAAGTTGTCGCCGTTGTCAGGAGAAACTGGAGGCGGGACTGGTCAGAGCCTGGAGCCACGATCCCAACTCGCAGCTACTTTGACAATTTGCGAACTCATCGCGCGACCACACGACGCATTCTTTTTTATTTCTCTCAATTTTTATTACTTCTTCTTTTTTCATTTCTGCTATAAATACAGAAAGCCCCATTATGTTGGTTATTATTATTACAATGTATACATGTGTATAATATTTCTGCATTTATCTATCTATCTGTCTATCGATGAAGTCAACATTGCCAACAATGTAGTCGCATTAATAAACGCCATCATTTTGTCACTCTTACTCGCTATCTTCCACTCTCTCATTCCCTCTTCCTCTCTCTATCTGCAAGTCTATCGCTATCTACAGGGAACATGTTTCTCCCCTTTCATTCGTTGTTGTTTTCGACTGGTTTTTGGGTGGTTCAACACAGATCCGCAGATTGTTGGATCGTATTTTTATATTTTTTTTAAATTTTTGGATTTTTGACATTCAGCACACGTTCCACGTCTGACAACAAGAGGGGGAAGGGAAATTTGTGTTAAAGGCCTGTCTCCAGCACCTCGAAATTTTTATGTTAGGAATTTGCTATTTATTTCGTGTGTGTGGAACATAAATAAAACAGTGTGACGAATCACCTGTGTTTTGAAAGCAATGTCAATTGTGAAACTAAAATTCAACTAAAGCTCAAAAAAATAAACTCGGACATTGAAGTAGTTGATTTGGAGGCGGCATATATTGTTGCAAAAAAAAAGGAGGAAGTACAGCGTACCCGGAGGCGCCACAAATGATGGATGAACCCATATTTGCAGCTGATGAAATGAAAAGGGAGTATTTCAAAATGATGCGAGTAAACGCAAGATAATCTGGCACCACGTTTGAAAGCCTATTAATTGAAAGCCCTGCAGACACTAATGCTAAACTCTTCCAAATTACACCAAGTATAATTTATTAGAAATATTATAAAGGATTTTGTCAACTCTGCAGCCGGTTCAGTACTTTGGCAAAATAAATCTGCTGGTGTGCAGCATTATTAATGTCTATAAAATTTACTTTTGTTTTATTTATTTTGAATTTAATTTGATTAAGGCATGGAATAAGTATTTTGATCCCGAGGGTCTATTGCTTGCCAAACTGCTGCATCTTCGAATAGAGTAGATTGGCAATCGCCACCTCCGTATATCCGCTGAAGAAGATGGGAAGATCGTTATTTATTTATTTCAGCCGAAACACTTTCCTATGCACTTTTCACAGATACATGAATAAAATGCGTATTTTCACTGATTCACCATAGCCATGACCTGGCCTACTGTATTTGGCTCCATCTTCTCACTCGACACTAACGAAATAATTGTCGACAATATATTCCTGAGCTGTCTGTCAGTTGCTCTCTCGTTCCACATTTGTGGATTTCGTTCAAGTTGCTGGATACTCAAGCAACGAAAACGAAAAAGAAAAATTCCTAGAAAATTTTTTTCTATATGAAGTTTGACAAGTATTTTTATTTTCCGGGGTGCTGGATACTATACTTAAATATCATAAATTGGACACACAGACAGACAGCTGCTGTTTAGATGGTTTTAACCATCATTCTTCAAGTCACTCAACTTTCGCTTGCAATTAACTTCCCGCCCTGTTAATGTTTTGACTTTAAACTTCAGATTAAATCAGTCCTCAACATTTCCATTTCCTCTTTACAATATTTACAATATTTTCAATCTTATACAATCCAAATTTACATGTTTATATTGTGTTGCTGTTGTTTTTGTTGTTGTTATTATTATTGTTGATAGTCGTCGTCATCGATTTTGTAGTCGCGTCAACTTGTTACGCCCATATTTGGCAGCAAATTCAAATCTTACGTCTCTTTGATTGTTTTATCGAATGCTTATAATCTTCGATCAGTGTCCGTCCGTCTGATGTCTTTCTATTTATTGCCTGACTTTGTCTGGATTCTCGTTCTAGCACCGCATTACTCATTCCCCACACGACCTTTGTTTAATAACGCATACATAATATACATACAAATATACTTTTGATAGATACATATATCTATAATGCTGTATAAATTCCATATAGTATATTCATTTAACCAAATGAGTTCTATATGAAAAATGAATATGGAAGTGCTTTCATGGAGCGTGTAGGATTTTCAATGTTGACAATTAAGCACTAGAATATTACAATAATGATTACAATTATTTTTAGTCATCTTAATAATTGTTTAAAATTAGCTTTTACGACTTGTAAATTAACTTAATTAAGCTAAATTAATAGCTTACAATATTTTGAAAATCGAAAGCTACAACAAAGTGGAAAAATTTAAGTGATAAATTGTTGAAATCAATTTATACTAAATTCATTCAATTAGTTTCAAATTAATTTTCAAAGATTTATGTTAAAAATAAATCGACACGTATATTAGCAATTTTGGCAAATATAACTCTTTATAAAGAAAAAGTCTGATAAATACACGGTACTTAGGGGGTTAACTATTAAAGTTAAGTGCCTGACTTTTTTTTCAAAACTTGAACTTTATATATTATGCCAAAAGTGCTTTCGTTTTATGAGCTGCAAGTTGCACTGACAAATAGCTTGCCAAAAAAAATAAAAAAAAAGAATATATATATGTGTATAAATAAAGTGGTAAAGAAAAGCAAAAGCAGTCAAGAAATTTTGATGGCTTTCGTGCTGACGGCGAGAGTCCGTCCAACTAGAAATTCACTTTCGTCTGTTGGCCCAGAAACCAAGAAACCAATTGAGGCGTTGTCGACTGGCCACAAACTGAAACTGGTGGGCAAGAAGTGGGCAATGTGGGTCTTCATTGGCCATTAGTTTGTTGGATTGCAGCAGAAATGGCAAAAGCATTTACGAGGTCAGAAATGAGCCCTGATTTTTACAACCAGCTGGGATGGGAGATGGGAGTGAGTAGGAAGAGGCTTTGGGTTGTGTGTTGATTGTTTGGATGGACTTTAGGACCTTGTGACACGCAAATGTACGGATTAAGATCTCGCATGTGTGTTTTGAATTTAGAACCAAGTTGCAATCGATGTGGCAAGTGATGAACAACACATTAAGGAAGACAACTAACTAAGCTGACCCTGAGTCAGAGTCTGAAACTGAGGCTACCAACCAGCAATAACAATAACCGAAAACAGATCCAAAAAACGTGCTCGACAATAAATCAAAATAAGTATATTTATTTTTCAAAATTAACTGCAAAGTTGGCAGTTTGGCAGCTCAACTCAATCAGCCGGAACAAGCTCGAATGATAATTAAGTACAAATTTATGAACTTACAAAAATATATGTATAAATATTACGGAGTGTACAAATTTACATTGCAATGCAATGAGGCGTTTATTAACGCATCTCGACCCCTGGCATTGACTTTAGCTTGACCTTTGTTAACTCGATGAGAAGACAAAGACTCTTCAACTTTTAAAACATGAACAATTGCAAAAGTGATGGGAAACATTGTTAATTCATAATTAAATATGTAAAGCGAACATCTTCTCCAGCTGTGCGAGGTTACATACAAAAGTTAACCAACTTAAATACAAAATAATCCTTAAAAGCTGTCAAATTTTTTAGTAAATAAAATTAATTAGTAAATATTTTAGATACATACATTCACAAGTTGAAGAAATTTTTAGCCTTCAATAAGTTATCCAAAGATGATTAAGCGTCTCAAAGTTATAAATAGTAGATTTATCTATTTAGATACAGAGCAATTTTATAATAAATTTTTGCTTAATTTAAAATCACATTTTGTTGACATTTAAATTAACAATTAACTTTAAAAAATGACATTTCGCAAAATATTCCACAGAATTCGATTTTCAGTTTAAACTCTCACAGTTGTCAACACAATTAGTTAGATTTTTTGAGCATGCAAATCATTAATCATTAAATACATTAAGTTCTCAATTTGGTAAAAATCTCACAGTGAGTCAATTTAAAATTTAAAGCAAACCGATTTCAGCTCTTGGTTGAAAGAAAATTATTATTCGATCATCGATTAAAAATTTGAGGTGTGACATAATGTTATTAAATGTCATACATGGCATATAAACAAAGGAATTTTTTGTTTAATGAAAATATAAATGCTCAACACGAATTATGAACAATTGTAGATAATCTCGAGTTAACCCTCGCATTGATACACATATGTATGACGACGGAGGGGGAGGTAGACAGAAAGGGGGCACACTTGTAACTCAATCAGGCGTCAAAATGTGGAGGCCCTTGAAGTCAAATGAGACGCAGACGTAACCGGGCAATATTCAAATCTCAAGTCAACTGTTAAATCATTGCACACAGCTGTGTGGAATGTGGATCGCATTATTTGAATTGTGTGGATTGGATTATATTCACATTTGTATAATTGTTACTGCTATAGTTTCCAGCTGGAATTTGTTCACACACACACACACATTGCTAAGCATAGTTTAAAATGCGTGTGCGGCCCACGCTTCGTTAATTACACAGCATTTTTGCATTTATTACAAAAAATATATATGTATATTTTTGTATACAAGCAAGCTGTCATTGTTTTTGTTTATTCCTATTGTTTAACCATAAAAGTTGTTGCGGAAGTTTATACAATTTTTTGTCAATGGCCTTTTGAAATTAATTGAATTTCGACTAAATAATTGAGAGCAACAGTAACATATTATTACTGATTAAATTCCGCAATCGACCCAAAAAAAAAAAACCCAGCAAATGATAGCCTCATAATCAAAATGGCTTTGGCTCGTGTTTCGATTTCGTGTCTTGTGAATTCGGCGAAATTTCTTATAAACTAATATCAAATTAGAAACTAACAATCAAAGAGAGCCAACAAAGCGTGGCATAAATCAGCAACGAGATTATTTATTAAACTCGACGTTATTTTAAACAATCGACAACCGAAAGACGCGATCCGATGACGCGTCAACGTAACGCACGAACGTAAAGCTAAAAAGATACTAAGCTCGCGGCATCGTCAACGGCGCCAATAGAGCCCCAACAGCAGAAGCAGCAGCAGCTGTGCGAGAGAGCAGCAGCAGTGAATGAGAGTTGGAGAGCGAATGAGAGTGGGAGACCGAATGAGAGTGGGAGAGCGAGTGCTCGCAATGACTTTCAGCTGGTGTGAGAGAGAGTGCTGATGGGCACAAGTGCATTGCTATTGAGAGTGGGTTGTGAGTGTCTGCCCTCTCCATTTGTCTGTATGTGTGTGTGTGCCGGCGTGTGAAACTTTATGCAAATTAGCCTGTATTTGTAAATGCGGAAAATAAAAAAAAAAGTTTATGTCAGTGTCTTTGACAATAATAAAAACAAAACTGTCGCTGATACGGTACAATGAGTGTGTGATACGGCAAAGCTACATTATAAAAACGGCCTAACACAGCAGCCGCTGTCGCTGTCGCAGTCGCAGCCGCAGCAGACGAGAACCTGCCTCAATTTGTTGCTGTCATGATATATTTATGCCTTTGTATTAGTGTGTGTGTGTGTATATGTGCTTGTGAAAAAGTTCATTGCACGTTGATTACACAAAATAGCGAGCCTACAAAAGAAAAAAAAGAACAACAACAGCAATTGTACATTTTTATTACAAACATAAAACATACACGTTTTTATAGCGTTTCCACCCAACTGTTGGTTGATGCTTTCGGTACGTGCTTTTCTGTTCCGCGATTAATCATTAAAACGCCCAATGAGCACTAAATTAGTTACAAAAAAAATAAAAGTTTGGGTGGCGAAAAACTTAGCTTCCCCTCTTTTATTACCGCTGCTGCTGCGCTGCTGCTGATGTCATCCCACTGTGGAGACTGGAGACTGCAGGCGCCAAACTGCAAATAACATTTGCCAACTGTTTTCGACCCAGTGTCAATTTAGGCGGCAGCAAAAGGGGAACGACAAAGATGAAGAAAATGAAGAAGAAATTCGCGTTGGCAATAAAAACAAAATTCAGTTGTGATATGCAAATTCAGACGCAGCATGTGCAAAAGAAAACTTGCAAAAATTAAATGTATTTTAAATTTTGCAACGAAAATGAAATATTTATGGCCTCGAGGCGACAAAGCCAAAAACAACTAACGCAAAAAAAAAGAAAGACGCAGAGCGTTAAGTGCATTAAAATTTTAATGTCAGGTTCGACGCAAATGGAATGATGGCTATAAAGGCCTGACTGTCTGCCAAGAATTTTTTCAGCCCACATTTAAGCATGAAAAGTGCGTGCAATTTTTCGATTAAAATGCCGAATTCGTCTATCAAATTATTCGTCTGCTAGTTTATACATACATACATACATATGTACGTGTGATTGTGTTGAACAATGTTCAAGGTCAGCGCACGATTGCGATCGCTTCAGAAGCTTTTTGACAGAGAGCAAAAAAGAAGCCAAAGCAAAAGATTAATTAACAGCGATAAATAGCGAGACATATGAACTGGACAGAGAGACAAAGATAGCCAAAATATTGAGTATTCGAGCAACGGCAGCACAAAAAGAAACAGATAAAATGCATAGACTAAATACGACTATAAGAATACTCTATGAAATAATGTGAATTGAATATTAAAGATTTATCTAAGCAAAGATTTATCTATCAGTTTATCAATTTAAAGCAACTCCATAAGCTTATACTTCTCGTGATAATAGGGTATAAACAAAATTTAATGTTTAAACAGCAGGCCACAAAAAGAAAAAAAATGTAATTATTATAAATAATTATTAGAGCGCAGTGGCAGTTATGCATACATACAAACAAAGCTTAGCGCTGAATAAGCTATTGTTGTTATACATAATAATACTTTTCTAAATGTTGCGAGAGCATCGAGCGTTGCTTTTGCTGAGCGCTTTAAGCACATTGATAGATAGATAGATAGATAGATAGATAGGCCGTCACATTCACTCACTCTCAGCACAAGTTTAGCAGCTCCAACTTTCCATATTGTAAATTTTCCATTGTTTATGATTACAGTTGTGGCGTTTGCTTTTGTTTCGTTTGTTGTAATAATTGTTGTTGGTGTATGCACCGCACCACCTTCCAGATGCAAAGTGCGCAGATAAGACGTCGTCGAAGCGAAAAACAAAGCTCATTAAGCGTCTCTCTCATTCTGTTCCGGCTCTCTTGCGGTCCAGTCCGTCTTTGTGCTTTAGGGTTTCAAGAGTTTCAAGCTTTATTTAACATCTTTCTTTCTCTTTTCTCTTTCTCTGTTCTTCTTTTGCTTCTTTTTGCTCAAGCAGAGAGTATTGCAGTTTGATGTTCGCCATCAAAAAGATACGAGGAAATGTACAATAATTTTAAATTTCAACTGACTGACAGTGGGCGTGGCAGTCGCATTTGCATATGAAAAATAAAACAAAATAAAAGAAGCAGCAAAAAAAGCGAACGTTGTTTGTTCATTTGTTTAATCTTTGCCTTTTTTTATGCGCCATCATTATTCAACACTGAATGCTCAGGTACCGTTACGTACATACATAAATCCAACAGCTAAAGCTAACCAAGTCTTGCGGTTGTTGGTCGTCTGACTCTACCGTTGCTACCGCTCCGTTGCTATTGTTGTTATTGTAGTTGTTGCTAGGCAAATGTGCAAAATGTTAATAAACTTTGATTGCGCAAAAAATAAAATGCGACTACATTTAATATAATTGCGCAAATGTTGTTTAATAGTTTGATATGCTTTGCAAATGATATGCACAAGTTAATAATATTTGTCATTTACTATGCACAAAACGAAAGTTGTTATAATGAGTGATGTGTGTGTATTTCTTTTTATTAACGTACATTGATCGGATAATCAGTTGCATTAAGTTGGCAGCTCTAACCTTTCTTTTTACGGCCCACACACACGCAAGCAAATTACATCCAACAAATGAATAATTACAAATGCTGCGCCAAGTACTCAAAAAGGAACCACAAAGAGCACAGCGCAAACGCCCACGCAATGACGACATCAACGTCAGTTCTAATGCCGCCCCTCAAAGAGAAGAGAAGAGAAGAGAGAGAGAGAGCTGCAGCCACAGCAGCTGTTAACAAAAGCTTAAAGAGCATAAGCCACACTCACACACACACACATGCAAGCATTTGTATGTGTGGACTAAAAACAAAAAAAATAGAGAGGTTATTGAACTTGTGAGCGAGCTCAATCGACGTCTCACTGTCCAATTTTGATTGCCTACAAGTTGTATACTTTTCAATTTGCTGTAATTGTGGCAAGGCAAGCTTTCAATTTGCCTCAGTTAAACGAAGCGTTGAATTGAAAGCGAGCGAGCGAGCGGTGGACGACTCCAAAAACCGCCTCCATGTCCATATAATTTGCTAATCACATTTGGCAAATTATGTTGTAAGCCGGCACAATTGTACAATCAAAATGATGTGTGAAGCGCGCTTGCGGCGACATCGAAACACAGACAGCAGAGTGACATCAAAAGTCGGTTGACAAATTTCCATGTCCAATTTGCCGAAACTGAAACTGATGTATGGGGCAAGAAATAAAGAAAGTCACGATACACAAGATAAAGACAACACGAGTCACAGTTAGGAGCAAAGAACAAGGAAATGAGGAAAGAAATGTCGCGTGAATCATATGCAAAAAGTGGCACAGAAGAAAAAAAAAAAAGAAAAGCTTAATGACGCCTGCTCAACACGTTTATAGCCAAGTCAGCCACCCCACTGAGAAATATAAACAGCAAATTCGATATTTTAGTACAATAAATAATTAATCTTGATTTGTTTTGGCCGAGGAGAGGTTATTGGAGTTTACGCCGCGTCGATAGGTAAATGACCAAAGAGTCATCGTCATCGTCATCGATATCGAAAGCTCACTGCGTAGCAAATATATTTGTATGTCATGCTGCGGCTAAAATGGATTAATTGAGTGGCCTTTTATTGATGGGCACGACATCAGTTTGGGGACATTGCCCATAACAAAATCCCATCGTAGTACGACGTTCATTTTGTTTTGATTTATAAGCGACATGTAAACTTGCTGTATATCAAATGGTTTTTAATTCGCCCTCGAAGCGTTTAGTCAGCGAGCGATTATTGAATTTTTTAAAGAGTCACTCGTTTTTGTTGCCTAATACAGACATTCGTTTAAAAATTAATATACAAAACCAATCAATTATACCATGATTAAATTACATACTTACAAACATACAATGTATATTTGTATTAAGTGTTGTCCAACCAATGAAGCTTTCAACGATCGCAATGTATATCAACTTTGGATTGTCTGCACTCTTCTGCATTGCATATGCAAAAGCTTTTAGAACTTTATTGGGCACTTTCGGATAAGGATTAGTCCCTATCTCTGTCTTTCTCTCTCTCTCTCGCGTTGACTCTTTATCCGCTATACATGCATGTCAGTCTGTGTATGCGTGTGTAAGTGTTGCTGCGTCATGCAATTCATACTTTATTTTTGTACTTTGCGCTCAAGAAGCGCTCTGAAGGGCAAAACAAAGCTCTCTTGAGGCCTTTCGAAAATCGTGCAACCAAAAACCAAACAAATATCCAAATGCTGTGAATAAATTTTGGATTCTTCGTCTTTTGGCCCTTTTTTTTCGTGTGCAGTGCATTTAACTCTACGACTTGCGGCAAGTTTTGTGTGTTTGTCTAATTTGCATAATTTTGCACGCGAAAAAAACACTCGAAAGAAATCGCATGCAAATTGAAAATTGATTTTCGTCATATTGCTGATTTCGATATTGCGCAAAACTTTGAGGTGTTGAAGGTTATTTTGTTGTAGAAGTAGTTGTTGTTATTGTTGTTTTTTTGTTGTAGTATTTATTGTTGCTATTGTCGGCGATTGCAGCCGTTTTATGAGTTGCCTTTTTTGTGGCTTCATAAATCATATTTGATGCACATTCAATACGAATATGATAGTACATAAATTGAAATTAAATTATGAATGGATAGAGTAGAGAAAGGTCACTTAAATATGTGGTTATGTATGTTCGATTTCAATTTCTAGAGTATTTAAATTGTGCTAGTAAAAAGAAATAAATATATTTTCATGTTTTGATTGGCCTAATTGGTTTTTCTCGCTTGATTTATGTGCTCCGAATTGCCGATTTAAATGATTGATGAATTTTTTTATGGGCTTGCATAATGAAGCACTCAATTGAGTTCAATTGGGAATGGAAATGGGAATGGGAATACACGAGTATCTATGCCCATATGTCGTTCCATAACAATGATGATGATAATGATAATGATAATGATAACGATGCTCAGATGTCGAACTGACCACAGTCAAGTTAAGATCATTGTCAAAAGGGACAATAAACAGAAACCCACGCATATTAACGCCAAATATTTACAACTTCCGCGGAATGTGTACAAATTTGGCATAGAGTATGTGCCAAATATAAATCATAGCCATAAAAAGCTAGACCTACGCATGCCACAAGGTAAACAGAGACAAGAGACAAAGCGTGCCCAAAAATAGCTCAAGTTTAGCCGATTAGCATCAGTAGGAACGTGATGAGCGGACTCTCAATCTCTCTCTCTCCCTCTCTCCCTCAATAGGCAGGTGCGCCCAGGCTTGCGTGACACGTTTGCCAAGTGGCCGGTCACACTGACAAACGCACTGCCTCTCTTACTCCTTCTTCTAACTAGCCAAGCTAATTGTTCACACCCGCCAATTGGGACACACCCAATGCTGAAACTAATCTGTAAACAATTAAGGCGCGTGTGTGAAAGTGTGAGTGTGTGTGAAGATGAGTGTAACATGTAATACACATTTCAAATTAATTTGCAACGTGTGCCATTAAACTAATTAGGTTTTAAATGGGCCAAAGATATCCATGCCACGAACCAATAAATTAATTAAAAATCATTAATTAGCAACGCGAAAGGGTAAACAATTAAGTTATATAGCAAATTCGTTGCACGTAGCCGAGGAGCCAATAACCAGAAATAATCAAATCAGCTGCAGCACGTTTTTTTTTTTCATTTCTTTTCTTTTAATGGAAAAATACATAAAATGCCCCCGCGTCAAACTACAACAAAAAAAATAAAAATAAAAGAGAGCGAGAGTGCTGATAAGACAAAACAACATAACAAAAAGAGGGCGCATCGTATATATATCATACATACATACATATAAATAAACACTTACACATATGCATGTGTATGTCCAAATTCATTTGACTCACTTTCACACAAACAGATAAAAATCAAACAACAACAAACAAACGATCCGAATTCAAACAAAACACAATCAACAACTAATCTCTCTCGTATACACTCTCTCTCTGTATGCACTCTCTCTCTCTCTCTTTCTTTCATTTTTCTTTTAAATTTAACAGAAATTTATTTCGAGATCAAAGCAAATGATTAAAGTCAGTTTAACTACTATGCAATTTATTAATGACTTCTGCTGCAAGTTCTTTGATCGAAGTTTTAATGCATAAACAATGGCAGCCGCAAAGCTAAACAGTTTTTCTTTTAGTACAAAGTCTTAAGCTTAAAATTACGCTGATAGGACAGAGCTTACATACTACATACATACGATACACACACGCCCACTCAGACAGAAACGTCTGCTTAGCTGTAAATTCTTGAATTAAAGTTGAAATTTTTTCGTTATGATTAAACCAATAGCAAAATACAAATGGTATGTACACCTGTTTTGCATTTGTCATTAATCTAGTTAACAACATGTACAATGAAGAGAAATTTGAATCTAACAGTAAAACATATGTTAACTCTGTTATGACTGCAATTTTCTCTTGTCAAATGTCAGCTGTTGGCGCACTTGCCCTTTGTCAACTCTTTCTTACACACACACACACACAGGCACACTTACACAAAGTTCATTGAGAGTATGACACGCAATATGGCGTCATTTCTTTAACAGCTACAGAAGCGCAATTTACCTATGAACGTGACAATTAAATAAGTACACAACGTCCAAGAGTGAAAGAGACGGTCTTAAATTCTAGGTCAGCGCTTGAGATGAGCGCGTGACAAGTACGTGAGTGTGAATATGAGTCGTTTGTTGACAAAGAAACTGAATCACGGACAACAATTCAAAACATTGCGCATCTCAAATTTTTCCTTTTACAATGTAAACATTTGCAGTAAAATGCAGCAAAACTCTCGGAAATATTCAAAGATTGTTCCGCTGATACATCACATTCTTTGTTGTGGTGGCGCCAGCACATACAAATATTAGTTAGTCTCTCAACGGAACCTAAGTAAATAAATACATGCGTCTGACAATTTAAGCACGCGTTTGTTTTTCTTTTTGGCGAGACTTCGATAGATAAGCGTCACATAGTTAATGATGTCGCAAGGAGTTAAATATCGCATGCGATACAAGTTCACGACATCGCTGATCGATTGCCGGAAATTCAATAGAAAATCGTAACAAAGATAAGTCCAATAAGATAGATATAAATAGCATAATTTTTCACACATGCTTTCTATAGAATTTGTTTTGCAGCACTTTAATTGGAGCAATCAACGAAAATGATATCATAAGCGTAAATGTTGAAAATGCCAGAAATTAACGTTTAGTGTTTATAGTTATTGTTGTTGTGGTTGTATTGGGGAAAGTGGTGCCATAGAAAATTCTATAATTGCTGCTATTGTTTGTTGTTATAGTTCTCAGTGGTGTTTGCTGCTAACTGCAGTGATATAAGCGTGATAAGCATGCAGCTATAACGGATTTTGACGCGGCTGACGCATTGGCAAAAGCCACTTGACTTTTGGCCAATTGGAATGCCCCCACGCTCAATGATCGCCACTCTGATTAGAATTGGCCAGAATCGTGTGCGTCATTTTGCGCAGCGTGCGAAAAGTTGAATAAATTTGTTAAATTTAAACATTTGAAGCCGCTTTACTTAACAAATGGGCTAAAACACGGCATGAGTCACGAAACTTTTTTGCACAATTCTTAATTGTTGTTGTTTTGTTATTCAATTTATTCGCTAGCATGCAGTCATTGCTCGCGGCTTCTCTTTTGCCCTCTCTCTTCGTGTTTCTCTCGAATGGCCGACTCTTTCATTCTCGCTAATCTCCGTACATCTGTCTGCCATATTGAAATTGGGTTAATATCATATGTACACATTTAAATATTTGTTAGGCTTACTTTTGCTTTCGACACTTTTTATACAGCTCCCTTCTAGCGTTAGCAGTTTTATTGATTTTTCTTATTTGCACAAAATGCATAAGGGGAAATGCACGAAATGTTACAAACAACTCAAGTGCATGCGTACATACACACACACATAGTTACATACACACAAATCTACATACGTTTGTGTATATGAGTAAAAGAGTGAGAGAGCAAGAGAGCAAGAGAGGAGCAGTGCGGCAGCCGCCAAAAATTACTATGGGCATGATACGTTCGCGTTTTTATATAGAGCGGCTTATTTGTTTTATGCGGCTTACACACAAACACATGTATACAAATAAAAGCATACACACACACACGAGTGCTTGCCAGTGTATGCATGGGATTCCTACCCCAATTACATCCTGGGGCTCCACAGCCCACGCATCACAACAGCTGCAGCGGCGCTGATTTATCGATTTTTCACTCTTCAACAGATTTTAATTCGGCAATTACATAAAATGCGCACAGAGCACGAAGAAGAGACAAGTAATAAACAAAAATATAAAATGAAATTAAAATTAGCATTGGCAATAGGCCACGGCCAGCCAAAATTAGCAATCAAAATAGCAAAACAAATAACTAAACCACCTGTCCCGGGAGAGACAACGTTGCGCCGCTTTTTTCTCTATTTATTTTTGCACAAGAACAAATCGCACGTCTAATTTCTAGCTGCCCTTGAGTCTTATTTATTTATCTTTGTGTAGTTCTTCTACCTGCACACACACACTATCACAGACGCAGAGGCGGCCGCCGCCTCTTTGACTGCAAAGACGACGCCAAAACCCACACACACACACACACGTATCTGATCTTTTTTAAGGCTAGTATGCACATGCAATGTATGTATACTTGGGACTTGTACTTACTTTTTTTATGGTATTTTATTTTTCATGAAATTCGCTGGAAATCGGCTTTTGGTCGTTTTAACTAAACGGAGGAAGGGGTCTTAGAGTTTAAGTTGTCATGAAAAATGTAACCTTGTCTGGCTATAAGCTGGCCATTTATTGTTGTTGTTGTTAACTAGTTGTTGATGTGCCCATATAATTAATAAGCGTTAAAACACTCACTTTAGTCGCATCTCACAACACTTTCATTTAACATTTTTTCGCCATAAAATGTTTCATTTTTTGCTCAACAAAAGGAAACACTGCAACTCCGCATACATAACTGGTTTTCATTACTTTTGCACCTTGCTTTTCTTTATAAATCGGCCTGTGCTATTTAAGACGTTTTCTTTTCTTCTTTTTTTTGCACAATTTTTCTTGTTTTTAAATGCACCCTTGTTTATTTATAAAACTAGTAAAAATTAGTAACTTCCATTTGAATATAAAATTCTCGACAGCGGATTGAATTTTTTCACGTTCATTGCGCGTTCAACGCGAGAGAATAATGAATTTTTTAGGGACGGCAAAACATCGATACAGCTGTCTTATAGGGGTGGAGAACTATCGATCGCTTATCGGCACTATCGGTGGTAAAGCGCTATCGAGCATTTGCAGCTTCGGAAAAAAGACTTAAGTTTTGTTTTAAATAGTTTTATTTTCTTATGACTTGGATAAATATTCCTTACTATAGTCGGAGAAGGTAAATTCAGTAGTACTTATAAGTTTTATTTGAAGTGCTTAAACCATCTATTTTTAAGTTGCTTATACAACAAAATAAATTGTTTTATTATAATTTTAAATATTATAGGCTTAAAAATTTATGAGTACTCGCCACACTGAATGAAAAAAAATTTGTATTAATTACTTCT
>JBAMBL010003132.1:0-275946 GCA_037043405.1 Drosophila subquinaria | reverse complement strand
CCAAAAAAGTGAGCATAAAATGTCTGCTCTCTGTATTGGTCCATTGCTTTACTTTGGATAATGTCGAGTGAATGCTGGAATTTAAAGATATTTAAATAATTGCAATTAGCTTTTATCACTGCGGACGGCAGTCCGCGCTAGTGACGAAAGCAGCACGAAGGGTGCGAAGGCGACTAGCATATATACACAGGAAGAATGGAAGATTTGCTATGACTGTCCGATCAGGTCGAGCTATATACCGATCGAAAGGTATCAACTTAACTTACAAATGTGCATACTAAGACTTTTGGAAACTCAACTTGTTCGTGAGATAAACAGGTGTAAGTGGGAGGGAAAAAATTTAAATTATTGGAGCTAATGGGGCCGCTGGAGCCTTTTCGAATTTTCGTTGAATTTTTTACAATTCTCATCAAAAATACGCGTCGAATGACACCTCGATCATCGAAATCGGACAACTGGTTCGAAAGATAATTAATTTTGAAATTTTTAGGGGCCTTTCGAAATTGAGATGAAAAGTCAGTCTGTTTGTTTGTTTGTTTGTTTGTTTGTTTGTTTGTTTGTTTGGATCAAATCGTTGATTTAGCTTAAATGTTTGAATGAGGACTTGTTCCTGTTAAAAAATCTAGAAACGTTTGTTCTACGACTTTTTCGAAAAATAGCTAGTTTAGCGGGAAATCGCTAAAAACCGCTAAAATTGAAACCCTTATAGCAGTCAAACGATAAAAGCTACAGATGCGATCTATATATTGTTGAAAAGGTATTTTGAAGGGCTGTTTTGCATACCTTTTAACTTTTTTTCTAAAGTACACAGGTAAATTGCTACAGGTGAAATAAGGTGTTTTCCCCCACATTTTGGCGGTTTTTGAGAAAACGCCGCTAACGATTTTTTTTAAATTTCGATATGTTTTAGCTTGTAAAATTTCTCGTTTTTTGATGTATGACACAAAAAAATTTTACCAATAGGTTTGGAAGATATAACCTATTAACTGAATATATACGTTTTACTTTGAATTGGAATAGGGCAGCAGCAACAAAGTGTCATAGCAGCCAGTTTGTTTGTTTGGATCAAATCGTTAATTAAGCTTAAATGTTTGAATGAGGACTTGTTCCTGTTCAAAAATCTAGAAACGTTTGCTCTACGACTTTTTCGAAAAATCGCTAGCTTAGCGGTAAATCGCTAAAAACCGCTAAAATTGAAAACCCCATAGCATCCAAACGATAGAAGCTACAGATGCGATATATATATCGTTGAAAAGGTATTTCGAAGGGCTCTCAGGCACTGCTTGCAGCGTAATGGAAATTACCTGTTAGCTGAATATATACATTTTACTTAGAGGGGGAATGGGACAGCAGCAGCAAAGTGTCATAGCACCCAGAGTTTAAGAGTGCTGATAGCTTTTGTGCTGGGCATGTGTGTTTGTAAAGGGGACCAGTGTTGCCAAACAATTTGTTTTAGCTTGTACAAACAATAATCAAAGTTGACAAAAAATATTGCAATTTCAAAATTTCTGATATCTTATTCAAAAATTTCTGATATCCCATAAAAAAAACCTCTTTACGAGGAAAAGTCTAGTGACGAAAACATTTTCATGCCCCAAAATTTCTGATATCCAATTTTGTGACGAATAATATTAAGTTTTACACATAAATGATTTAAAACAAAATTTTTGCATTCGGCACTGCGCAAAACAGTGAGTGAGTTTTATTTGGTATGAATACATTGTAGCGCAATGTGCCGAGTACCAAAATTTTGTTTTAAATCATTTATGTGTAAAACTTAATATTATTCGTCACAAAATTGGATATCAGAAATTTTGGGGCATGAAAATGTTTTCGTCACTAGACTTTTACCTCGTAAAGAGGTTTTTTTTATGGGATTAGTTTTCATTATAAATAGTAGAAATGGTATTATTATTATTTATTTATAAAAATATGTATTTATTATTACTATTTTCATTATATTTATTTCTTTTTTCATTTTATTCATTGTATTCTACTTATTTTTCCATTACATTGATTTTTGTAATATTTATTATAAATATTTTCATTGAATTTTATAATGATTTTAAATGGTAAAGTTATTTGCAATAATTAAGAATTTAAATTTTTTAAACTTCATAAATGTCGTTATGAATTATAGAAATGTTATTATTTTTATTTATTTATTTAAAAAAATATGTATTTCAATACATTTTACTATTTTCAATACATTTTATTTGATTTTTTTTTATTTCATTTAATTGAATTCTAGCTATTTTTTCAATACATTGATTTTTGTAATACTTATTATAAATAATTTCATTGAATTTTATAATGACTTTAGCTAGTTGCGTTATTTGCAATATTCAAGTATTTAATGTATTATATTTTTCATCAATATTTTCATGTCATTAGTAAACTTTTTCAAAATTTGCATGTTACGATTATGATTAGTATTATTTTTTTTCATATAATTAATATAGCTTAATTTCATTCATATTGTCAACTATTCTTTTAACTTATACTAATGCATCTGCATAATCAAAATTGTTATTTTTATATGGATTATTTGAATTTTTATTCGAGTTTTCAACTTATATTAGTTTGTTGATGCTAATCTCTTAATCCAATTAACAGTATTTATATTATTTTAGCTATGAGGAATCAGGTCTGTTCCGAATTTCACTTTCGATAAGATTTGTCAGATTTTGGTCACTTTCTAGTTTTTAGTCCTCTTAAGGACCATCTTAATGATTAACCCAGCATTATCTATATACATAGCTGTTTTTATGCTCAAAGTGCCCTTGGCTAGGCAATTCTTTAAGCTGATTTAGTTAATTATTTCAGCTGTACTTTTCTGGCCCATATCATCCATCTCTCTCCCTCTTTGGCTGTAATTATTAGCTGTCTCGTTGTGGCATTAACATGTCCCTCACAGTAATGGGACAATGCTTTGCCCTCTGCTCTTGTGCTCCTAGGACAGTGTCACATTTACACAGCGTATGCCGACACAGTGGGTAAAAGTGTGTGTATAACCCCCATACGATATACAACCCCTATCATGAGAGTTACACCCTTCCTGCATCTCTCTCTCTCTCTCTCTCACTCTCTCTCTCTCTCTCTCTCTCTCTGTCTCTGTTTCTGTGCTTCGTCTCTGCCATCAACGCATTTCAACGCATTTTATGCTGAGGCGCGTTTCATGTGCGGGTGCTGTGGACATATTTATGTCGCTTTTGGGAACATTTCATCCTCATAAATATTATTCATTCTCTCGTTCACTCTTTAGTGCTGCTCCCCCAGCTCCCAGTGCATCCCCATCTCCAGCTTCTTTTCGGACTCCTTTGCCGTTTTCTGCTGAGCTTTCAAAATTGCACAACACGAAAAGTTCGTTACTTGTGTTCAACGCCCCGAGAACGATGGAGACGAGGACAACATGTGAAGAAAAATAGCAAGGAATCCATCAGATAAGTGCGAGCCAACAATGTCTATTGCTATCTCTCTTGCACTCTCTCATCTCGCTCTCTCTCTGTCTTATTTCTTGCTTGGCTTTCAGCGTTTTTGCCAGTAAATTGTCAAAGTGACAGCTCATGTGAGTCGCAGTTGCCAGCAAAAAGAAAAAAAAACAGAGGAAAAAAAGGAATCCCGGCCATCATTTACTCCCCTCTCTTCCTCTTCTCCTTGCACCTTCCTTCATCTTGGATCCCGGCAATTCCTTGGGTTTGATTTAATGTTGCGTGTGATATATCACAGTCCAGACAACAACAACAACAACAACAACGACAACAACAACCACCAGCCTTTATTTTACGCTTATCGAACTCTGCTTCCTCTGTTCTCAACCCTCTTCCCTCTTCTCTCTCTCTCTCTCTCTACTCACTTTGCCTGCCAACCACTTTGCCACATTTAATTTTTGGAACGTTCCACTTTTGAGGAATGGGAGGTGGGTACAAATGGCGTCGTCACGTCAGTTCGCCAGTCTGTCAGCTCTCACACATCTTATTCAGTTTGACACTCTTGGCTGCTTCTTTTAAATGTCTCCTTCATTTGTTGCCAAGTCAATGCCATAGTCTCTCTCACTCTCTCTCTCTCTCTTTATCTGTCTCTTTCTCTCTGTCTTTTGCCATCAACTTCAATTCGATGCCCTAACAATAAATCACTCATTTCGCAGTAGTTTCGTACACTCCTACGCTTAGTGACCGAGCATAGGCTACTGTCTCAGGCACAGTGGGACAAAAACTAAAATTTTAAGATAAACTAAGTTTTTAGACGGGGCTATCCGTGACTTTGTAGCCTATTTAAAGTAATCGTAACAGATAAACTGAGTATTAACTAGCATTTTTTGTGCATTTTTAAAAAATTAAAAATTTTTAGCCAAGACATTTTTGACATTACTCTAAAAAAGGGTTTTTTAACAAATTGCTTAATGGTAGAATTCTTAGCAGAGTTTACGCTTTAAATGAGAGATTTCCTTCTACTACAGCAGGAACTTTTAGAGTAATTTACGGACGAATTACAACAAATTATCAAATTTTTACTTTATTATACACTAGGCGGCATATTTATTTTGAAAACATTTAAAGTTAAATCTACTCATAATTTGAACCTACTTCATGTACATTTTGTCATCAACGAAAAGGTCATTTCAATTCCGTTTGAATGATACAAAATTTTCCTTAACCCATTAAGACCCCATTGAAAATTTTGAGTTATTTAAAGGTCTATTTTGAAACTTTTTTCCTCGATATTTAAAAAAAAATCTTTTGATGCTAAAAATTCTTCAAAATTTCAAAATTTTTTGACAACTACAAAAAATTACTATTTTAACCCCTTTTTCCCCCTTTTTCATACAAAAAGTTTCTAATTTGCAGTTTTAAAAAAATTACATAAAATACTAGCGAAGAGATTTTTGAAAACTTGTTATAATGTATTTATAATACGTTTCTAAATACATGAGAATTTTAACACTTTTTGTTAATTTTGATTTATAAATGTCATGGATCTATGAAAATTCATTTTGAGTGCTACCTCTTTCCGACTTAGGAGAATTGAATTTTCAGCATTTACTTTTAATAAAAGCTCTTAAATATTGGAATATGTACAAAATAAATAGTGAAGTTCTTAGTTAGTCAAGTTTACATAACATATGCACATATATTTGGAAAATCAATAGTATGTTTTGATATAAATTTTTTACTCAAAAAACGTGCTTTTTTTTCCACAGTGCCATGTCAAAGTCAGACCACGCATTGACGACGTCAATGTGTCATTGGTCTTCTTGAAGTTTGCCTGGGCTGGACTGGGAGGAGAAGACACTTCCAGCCTGGACAACGAGAGTACTGAGACTTTGTTGGGTGGCTTCCCCGACTCGTATGCCTCTTTGATTTGTCGCTGTGGGGGCTGAGAGATTTAACAGGGGGAGAGTTGGGGATGTGGGGAGTTGGGGCTATGTTTGCTGTGTGTATCGAATGTGGCCTAGCTTTAAATTGCAATGACGTCAAGTTGGCATGCTTCATGATTATGTCGCCTGTCCCAAAACCCGAACTCAATCCCAATGTCAATCCCCATGCGAGAAAACGCTCTCTCTTTCATTCTCTCTCTCTGTCTTTCACTCTCTGTGTGTGGCAATGTTGCAAAGTGACAGCGTGGTGTTTGTTTGCAACTTCTGCGCGGTGTCTTCGACGTCGACTTCGACGTGACCGAGTTGATTGTGTAAAAGTGCGAAAACGAGACGAACAACGCTCTTCTTATCTGTCGGGCCCCATCGATAGATGTCATCTTGAGTGATTTACCGTCAATTGGGGATGTTGTCTTCAATGAGTTTTTTCGCTTCTTCTCTACTTCTTCTCTATGCTCTTCTCTCGTCTCTGCCCTGTCTCAGATTTATGTTTGTATTTATTTACGCTACGACTCGATTCGTTTGGGGTCTTAGTCTCTGTCTTGTCTTTTTAAGCACATGTATCTGTATCGGTATCTGAATCTGTATCTTTGAGCGAGTGTAGATGCGATGCTATTAAGAGTGCGAACCGAGAAAAAAAATTAATCAATATTAAATGTCCGACTTGAAATTAAACTTGGCTGCAAATTTCAATTTATGTGTTCAGCCCAAAAAATAAAAATATAAAAATCAATAGTTTTTTTTAGGCGTGTTCGAATTAAAATATCTTAAAGATCTTGCCTTAGTCAATAATATTGAGCTTCAATTAACGAGTAGATTTAACTTTAAATGTTGTCAAAATAAATACGCCAGCTAGTGTATATTAATTATTTATGTACCGTGAAGATTTCTTGTTGTTTAATAAGAGCCAACATTTGTCAACATTTTTAAAAACGAAAATTGTACTTGAAGTAGTGATGTAAATTTGAGTGGAAACATCGATGTCGATGCTCATCGATGTTTTCAAAATGAAACATCGATGTTGGTTGATACATCGGGTCGAAACATCGATGCATCGATGTATGTCTAATGTTTAAAACCATACCTTTTGTAGAAGAAAAATAGAATTTCTTAGTTTAATAAAGCTCATTTTCTCTTAAAAACGTATGCTTTCAATTGTGTTTTAAAGTGTCAAACAGTTTTTATCTTGAATGTATAAACACAAACTACAAAAAGGCTTTTTGATGGAAACTTTGAAAAGACATATGTAAGCCTTCTTGTAGCTATAGGGTCTCTAAACAATTTTAATAAATTTATTCACTAAGGCATTTTAAGCACTGCTCAAATTACTATCAACTCACTGCTAGAGCGGCGAAAAGAGCGTATTGAAAGTGCGGCAGCCGACGTTTTGCAAAACATCGATGCATCGCCATGTAACATCGATAAATCGACATCTACAAAAACATCGGAAAAAGTCGAGAAACATCGCTATAAAAACATCGATGGTCGATGCATCGATGTTTTTTTACATCACTAACTTGAAGTACTTTTGCAAATAATAAAATATTAAATAAATACATTTTTCTATTGATTTCTGGCATTGATTGTTCAGGTAATGTATATAACAGGTAAAAAAAAAGTGACTAGAGTTAATATAATTTTGTTCAGAACCAATCGCCGAGTCGATAAATCCATATCCATCTCTCCGTCTATACCTCTGAGACTATCGAAGCTAGAGAAAAAATTATATTGCTGATTATACTCCAGTTTATTTAAGACTTTGAGCTCTTATTTTTGTTAGCTATAAATTTATTAATTGAAAATATTCTTTTGTACATAGCTCGCCATTGCCGTCACAGATCTTTCATCTACGACTCTAAATAAGACACAAATTAGAGGCATATTATTTGTAGGTATTTGCCAATTGAATGCACCTCGCTGAGAGACAGAGAGATCAAGTAATCAAGCAATTATTAGCTCAGCTGTCAGTTGGCATTGACAGGCATCATTATTTAGACTGAAAACCAGTCTGAAAATAATTTAGGACTTTGGCACCATGTGAAAAAAATGCAACACAATTTTTGCAGTCAACTCGATTGCTGGCCAAATTGAAAGAGGGGGTGGGGAAGAAACCCACGCAATAAATCGATTGGCAATTTGAATTGAGTTGCACTTTTCCAGGTGAATTTAAATGTGATCAAGGCCAGTTTGCGTTAAATCCATAAATGTCGCTTAGATGAGGACAATTTATTGATGGATTTCAATGGATTTGAGCTAATGCAACTATTAAGTTGCAAGTGGAAGTGGCAGTGGCATCAATCAAATCAGATAAACTCGAGGCACGAGCTTAAAACACACATACATACGACATTAACGTAGACTATTTGATATTCATAGGCAATTTACATGGCGATTATTAGCATTGACATTCCTGCCAGTCGGTGCCCCAGACAATTGTTGCAAGCACAATCAATTAGGCGTTGAATTGATACAAGATACACACTCACACACACACACACACACACACACACACACAGTTGGATTGGGTGTTGTGTCTCTGCCACCCACATGAATATGCAATTATTCGCATTTGTGCAACCAAATTGATTCCTAACTGAGACAACGACTGAGGGCACGAGCATTACGAGCGGCTACTCATGTGATTGCCTCTTTAAATAATTCAATGGGTACTCGCCTAAATGACAGCGTGCACTCATTAAATTTGTTACTCATTAAATGAATAGGTAACACATTCATTCAGGCGTTTCATATAATATTAATGTAAAATTATGATGATTTATTTTATCGCCTCAATGGAAAAAAATTAAATCTTTTATGTTTTACATTTCATCAGCTTGAAATTTCCAAAAAAATTTATTTTTAACAGATGCTTAACAGAGCTTGAAAAATATACCCATAGGAGAACAATTGAAACATGTTTTTCAATTCTATTTTTCAGCGTTAGTAAAATTCGGAAAGCTACCCGCAGTCGAAAACAACAATTGGTTACTGTTTTCTTAAAGCTTTTATCAGCTATTATTCAAAGATCTGTATTAAAATTTCGTTTGCAACGTTTTATTTTGAATACATTTGAAAAACAAATCAAAAATCCTCACTAGAGATTATCGGATGATGCTGTTCCAATACTTATCGATTTTACCTACTTTTAAAAGCAGCATCTTGGGTGAAATGCTGAAGCCTAAACTATGAAAGAGTTAAAATTTAAAAATTGTCCAATAGATTTAAAGTAAATAATCAAAACTTTATATTTTGACAAGTTTAATTATTTGTTAGGCTATACTGGCTTAGAGGTTTAAAAAATATAGGTTGGAAAATTGTGTTAAATTATGATTTGAAACTTTATTGTTTCTGCCAGTTTACAAAATATTTGCATTTTTGATTTAGATAAATTCACACCAACATTTGAAATTAGTTAAGAAAATAAAAAAAATGTGAAAAGTTTTCATTTAAAGCTGTTTATTTATAAGAATAAGTTATTTTTCCCTTTTGGATATGATAAAGCACGGGCAAAAACCGTCATCAAGCAACTAGCTATTCATGGTTGCTTTTTCACGCATCTCGCACAATTTCTCAGGTAGAGTATTGACTCCCATGGCGAAATTCTCGGCCCGTCGGAGCTTCTACATTTTAGATACTTTAAGAGTTCTATATTAACACCAGATACGTTTGGATCGAACGCCATCGATAGCTGATCGCTGGCCGCTGTGATTATTGGCAGCGCCCTTCTACCAAACTGGCCACATGTGGCGCAGACTGAAGTGGCAGAGAATGGCAAAGGGGGGCAAGAGAAGAGGAAGAAGCAGGTAAAGAGCAGAGATGGAGCATGGATCATCGTTGCATGTGGATGCTGTTGCTGATGCTGATGGCGGCATCGATTGCGTGCACATGATGTGGGCAGTTGCATCTTGAATGTTGTTGCAACAGCAACAGCAACTGCAACTGTTGCTGATGTGCATTTGATGATTCGACGGTGGTTGTTGCCGTGCTGCGTGGTTGCTAAAACGCTTCTGGGTTGTGGCAGCAACAACAACAGCAACAACAAAAACAACAACAACAACAACTGCGATTCACTTTACAAGCAGACAAACTAGAAAACAACGCGTTCAACATACAAAAACGATGCGATGCAATAATTTAAGCGCATTTTGAATAATTGCCGTGCAACAGCAGCAACAACAACAACAACTTTTGTTGCTAACGGCTAATCAGCAACATAGACACACACACACACACACACTGACATATGTGTATATATTGCCAACATGCACCAGCGAACATGCAACATTTTGAGGCACAATGAAAGTAAAAGCAACAAAGCCAACAACAACTCGACGCCAATCGTCATAAATTGTCAAGTTTAATGCGGCTTCAATTGGGGAGAACAAAAAGCTCATGTGTCCATGTGTTGCATGTTCATCAGAAAAGTCAAGCAAACTCCAAAAATGAAAAAAAGCTCCAGACACAAGACAAACAAACAACTGACAGTTGCTTATGATGATGTTGCAGTAGCGGCAGCAGCAACAATTGTTACCCCGCAGCAGCAGCAACAATTGCTGCGGCTTACACAAACAAAGCTGCTGAAGAATCAGATGACAAAAAAGTGATTTGAACAAAATTGAAATTAGAGGAAAAATCATGATTAAAATGACATTCCGACTAAAAATCTATTCAGTTTTGTCAAAGTTATGGAAGCTGGAAGCTGGTCACATCTTTGATCTAGCAACTTAACAAGTTCTAAATACGGTTTAATTTGGCAGGATTTTTTACAAAAAAATTAATCGTCTCTGAATCACATTTTTGGACATAGGAACTTGATTAAATGTCGAAACTTTTTCCATAAAATATAAAATTTTCAAAAACACAAAAGGGTATCCTTTATAAATAAATATTATTTAAATACAGAATAAATTAGGATGCCAAACCATGATCAAAATTATTTTTCGCTTGGAAATCTGCTTAGTTTAAGTAAAGTTATGTAACTTTAAAGTTGGTCTGATTTCTGAGCTAGCAGCATTACAAGTCACAGTTTTTTTTTACCTTGGCATAATTTTTTACAAATAAAAATCGATTTCGAAACTTGAAAAAACGGTATTGTTTGACAATATTTCTGGATTTTCTCGATTCTTTTTGTCGATTTTAACATATATTAAACGCGATTCCTGCTAAACATTTGTGGTGATCTGGCATCTCTATTATTTATTAAACCACAGATTACGGTATTTTTCTATCACTATTTATTATATCCATATTTCGATATATTGACACTATCACACCACCAGTATTTTTGTACATTACTCTGTTCTTTTCCAACTCTCAACCAATTAAAATCTCTTTAATAAACTTTACATTATGAATAGCACAAATCTAATTAATTAACTTTGTTATTATTGATTAGTCATCATACTACGAGCCCAATCCACTATTGATTCGTACGCCCTTTTTTTTAGCATTTGGAAAGGTCTTTTAAATTCCGTTTGAAAAAAAAAAAACTTTCCTTAACCCATTAAGTACCCATTGAAAATTTTGAATTTTAAAAATAAGTCAATTTTTCAACTCTTTTCCTCGATTTTTTATAAAAAATTTTTTGATGTTGAAAAATTTTTGAAATAATTCTAAGAGTGACTGCAAAAAAAAAATTTCAAAAATCTCTTTGCTAGTATTTCTTATGATTTTTTGAAAATTGCTATTTAAACCCATTTTTCCTACTTTTCATAAAAAAAGTGGGTTTTTTGCTGTTAATGTAAAAAAAAGGGCGTACGAATTAATAGTGGATTGGGCTCGTACACATTCCATACATTTATCCCTAAACTAAAAACGACATTATCCAATTAATCCATTAATACATATAAATTTTCCTAGTCTTAACAAAAATTCAACTTAGAATTCTTTAAAATCTCTCTCCTACAACACAACACAGTTTATTAGACCTGAATAACCCAAACCGTTTAAGGTCATTTCAAAGTTATGCCGACGTCATTTGAAAACTTTGATGAGGAATTTTATGTCGACGCCGACTAAGATTTAAAACTAAATCTCTATTAATATTCATACATATTTATGGCAGGGCAGAGAAACAATGGCTCCAATTTGGCAGATGATTATAAACTATACTATTTCAGTTTAGTTGTTGTTTCTTTTTTTTATTAATAGTTTATTAGATTTGCAATGCAAATTGAAATGTCGTCGTCAGAGCATCAAAGAAATCAATTCGAACGCACTTGAGTTGGCCCTAATGACAAACGAAATTGGCATTTGGCAATTTTGACCAATTTCGGGGCAAAAAGCAAATGTCAAAATCAGTAAAGCAACATGGATTCGAATTATGTATGTATAAAGCCAGGACAAGAATATATACAACACCTGTACAGTAAACACACAGACAGAGAGACAGACAGACAAGAATTTGAAAGCATTTTGCCAGTTAGACAAGCTCGTATTTTCAAACGCTGTCAATTTCAAAGTCAATTTAATGCAATAACGATATTTTTAGCATCTTTTTTGATTAACAATAAACTAATCTCTCAAATGCTGTTGTTGTTGTTGTTGTTGCCAGTCCGAATGTCTGACTATGAGAATGGAACACGAGTTTTTCGTATTGTTGCCCGTCACGAGTTTATACATTTTTCAGCTGCAAATCTCAAACTCTATCGAGGCAGATGGCCAAGAACAGCTCATCAATGGGCCAATACACACACACACACAACCACAACAACAACAACAATGACAACAACAACTACAGACTTGACCATCAAAACGGTGGGTGGTCCCTTGACCAGGAATCTCTTTTCCTTTCCTTTCTCCACTCCCATCTCTATCTCCATCTCTGTTTCTGTCTCTGGCTGCCTTGTAAAATATGTTTATTTAGAATATCAAAACCGAAAGTAATCGATTTAATAAACTGTCACCGACATGTGGCCAGGCCAGTTCAGCTCAGTTCAGTTGCGTCCAGTTGAGGGCCGTTTGGTTCGAACCAGCTAACAGCTACCAGGCTACTGCAAGCTCAAGTCACGATAATTGCAAATGTATCTCAAAGATACACACACACGTTCTGCTTGTCGGAAAAGCAAGGATAAACCAAACAACAATAACAACAGCAGCAACAGCAACTACATCAGACGAAGCTGCATTTCATAAAGGGTTTCATTCTACGGTTTTGGCTTTTTTCATTCACTTTTAAAGGGTATTATGATTTTTTCACAAAATATGTAACACATTAAAGGAGTCGAGGCAATTTAAGATACTTGAGTATAAATTGAAAGCAATGTTAATAAAGCTGTCGAAGAAATCATCCGACAAAGAAGCAGAAATAATCGATTAAGAATTCGTCTTTAGTATCTATTTATTTTTTTACACAGAGAAAAAAGATTAGAGCTTCAAAAGAGTTTTAAAAAATGAATGTGAAATAATGAATTCAATTTTATTAAAAACAATCTTAATTCGGAGCTGAAAATATAGAAAATTTAATAATACTTTAAAGCAGGGATTAAAACCCTAACCGAAACCGTAACCTTTAACCGGTAAAAACCGATTGAAATTTGAAACCGTAACTGTAACCGTAACCGAAAAAAAAAATTTTCGTCTGACCGAAACCTTTAAACCGAAACTCTGTAAACCGAAATAACCGTTTAGTAACCGTTTCATTTATAAAGGTTCATTTCGGTTTTCCATACATGCAAAAAAAAAAAACGAATAAAAGCAAGTTGCAAAAATTATCTGCATTTTATTGTCTTCTGCATGTACACACCAGAGAGCTGCAAAATGCACTATTTTTCTTGATTTCCTCATACGCACAAATCTTACTCAACTCCACTCACTGTTCGAAACACAGCGTAGAGTAAAAACCAACTCATGCTGATGAGCACATCAATCGTGTTCATACTCAGCTTTCTGAGCGTTTAAATTTTGGCTCGTGTTTAATCACTCAACGAAACGAAGAGTTGAATAAAATCAGCTTATGCTGACGAACGCATCACTCGTGTACATGCACAGCGATTTCTTGGAATATGCGGCCGAGCTTCGAGCTTCATGCATGGGCGCCAGGCTTGCCAATTTAGCTATTTTCCCGACAGATTTAGTGGGTTGCAACTGGCAAATAAATATAAATATAAAAATATGGTACTGTTTTTAAGCATTCTGTTATTTTATTTCTACCTTCTTTCCATTCTAATTCAGAAATAAAATAAAAGTTTGATAAAAAAAGTAGTACCATAATTTTTATTATTTCTTTAAAATTTGACTATTCAAATCTGGCTATTTTTAACGGACTAATTTTGGCAACGCTGATGGGCGCACACAGCGTGTATATTGTTTTTGTAATAATCTGCTGTGTGTAGTACTCACATGCATATGAAAATAGACGTACATACATACATATGCTCTCGCGCCGCGTCAGATGTTCTCAAAGACAAATGAGCAAAATTTGCTACAAAAACAATACAAGCGTGCCCAGTTCATCCCATATATGTACATACATACATACATACATATGCATGCAAAAAGTAACGAAATTTCAATTGTCTCCTCCTTTTTTCGTGGTGACTATCGGCGCTTCTGTGCGTTTTGTCGAGTGCAAGTGCGAGTGAGACAGCAACAGTCGAAATTTACAGGCACACATTCTTATGCGGACACAAATATGCGACTGTAGAAATACCCATTATATTTATTTATATTTAAATACATACGTATGTATGTAGTTAATAATGCATAACAGCTCGTTATTTATGTACATATGTTAATGCTTATGTAATGAGCTAATAATTTGTTATAATATATCCGCAATTAAACATATTTGGGCATAGGGTATTTCGTAGTCGCTCGACTCGAATGTTCTTTCATTATTTCGCATTCATTTCTGTTTTCGTCGAACTAGCAAACGAAAGAGCGCGCATCTACATACATGTGTATTTATGTACCATGCATTTTTCAAAGACTTCACACCGATTATACTACATACATACATATGTATGTAGATGCGCGCTCTTTCTAGGCGAGCAGGCGAGACAAATTATGACTAAGATCATTCGAGTCGAGAGGCGACTACAAAATACCCTATGCCCAAATATGTATATTTGCGAATATATTATAACAAATTATTAGCTCATTACATAAGCATTAACATATGTACATAAATAACGAGCTGTTATGTATTATTGTAAATGCACATATTTTACATTCATTTGTAAGTAAGTAGAAATACATATAATGGGTATTTCTGCAGTCGCATATGTGTGTCGGCATATGACATCAGATTTGGACTGTTTGCTGTCTCCCTCGCACTTGCACACTCTGCGAAAGAATCGCCGATCGTCACCACGAAAAAAGGAGAAGACAATTGAAATTTTCCTTACTCTTTGCATGCATAAATGTATGTATGTATGTATATACCCAAAGTATAAACATACAATACGGCGAGTAATTGTTTTGACAAGGAAATAAAATTATTGCATATATTTTTATACCCCGTGAATATGTGCAACAAGGCTATAATGATTTTGCAGAAAGCGACATGGCAGACCCCATAAAGTATTTTTTATACTAAAAAATGGATATGTAAAAAGATTATGTGCATGAAACAGTGAGGAAGTTATGCGCTTTTAAAATTATTGAAAAAAAAAAATTTTTTTTTTGAGAACCGAAACTGTACCGGTATTTCGAAACCGAAACATACAAAAACCGGTTCACCGTTACGAAACCTTTATTCCAAGATTTACCGTAACCGATAACCGAAAACCTAAATGCGAACATAACCGAAACCGTAACTGAAACCGATATTCGTTTCGGTTTTAATCCCTGCTTTAAAGTATTTAAAACTGTTTTTCCTTTTTAAATGTATTTCAATGCACTTTACAGATTATTTATTTAAAATTGTCTATTACAATTTGGTTGAAATCAGAAAACTCTTTTTCATATAGCTGCCATTAAAATGATCAGTCGAAAATTTTTTATTTAATTTTATTAAATGTCAACTAAGTAACGTTGACCAAAATTAATGTAAGAATTTAAATAAAAGTTAAGTATCATACAAAATTAAGTAAGATTAAATAAAATAAAATTAAATTTAACTGAAATGATAAGAAATTAATAAATTAAAAATATTAAATAAATTTAATACATGCCGCGCGTAAAAGTTTTTAATTTATGTGCATATGAAAATCTTTTTCTTATTCAAGATATAAATAAATAAATAATTTAATTTTAAAACATAACAAAACCTTTTTTTGACAATCCACAACAAGCGACTAGAAATCAGATTCCCTCTGGGAGCGTAGGTTCGAATCCTACCGGCTGCGAACAAGAAAATATTTTTTTTAATTCTTTTAATATTAATAAAGAAAAAACTTTTTATTTAAAATACATTGTATATCAACTAAAATACATTTGTATCTTATAAATACAAATAATAATAATACAGTATTAAAAAAAAATAAATAAATAAAATTCAAAATCTACAGTAACCTGTAAAAGTATTCCAAACTTCGTCTTGCCACACGTGACTTTTCTGTCTTATATTTTTTTTTGTTGCACTGTGGGTGGTTGTGGTGGTGCTGCTGCTACTGGTGGATGGTAGGTGGTGTAACGTCAATGATATCTACGTGTATCTACGTATCTCGTTAAGCGTTCCAATGCGCAGCAAAAATTGCATATGTGTGTCTGTGTGGAAATCCTTTATGTTGATTACATTTCTGGGTTTATTTTATTAAAAATACTCTCGCATTGCATTGCAAGGATACATAAAAAAGAAAGCAGCAGCAGCAGCAGTGGCAACAACAACTTGTGGCAGGGGCAGCAACTCGTTCGTTGGCTCAGTCAGAGTCACAGTCACAGTCACAGTCAATATTGGCAGCGTCTGTGGCTTTCAACTCTCTCACATTCTCATTCTCATTCTCACACACATTTCTCTCATTCTCCAGCTGGTTATTGTGCGGACTGCCAAATGCACGTTGCATGTTCAGCTGCAAATTTGCAATGCAACCTGCAACTCAACACAATACAAATACAAATACAAATAAAAGTAAAAAGGTAGCCATATCCATGTCCATATCCATTCGTATCCTGTCCAATTCACCGCCTCCTTCTTGCCATCATGTGTATGTATAAAAGTATGATGAGTGCACTCGACAGCATGAAATGTTACCTTACCTTAACTTACCTTAACTTCCCTTACCTTACCTTGCCACCTTGCCACCACTGTGTTGCACAATTGAAAGCACACTTGATAAGTTCGCAAAAATTAATTTTCTTTACCCACAAACATTTCAATTTTTATCAGACAGTTGACCTAATGCAGCACACTCGTATTTTATAAATGCCACACACACATCCCCCTCCACTCTTTCCCCTCTCACCTCTTCAATCCCCTCTCGCCTATTGTCCGCCCCTCATCTCTGTCTGTCTGTGGCACAATCTTTTGGCAGTTGATTGTGAATTGAGCCGAAACTTGGCCCAATCGAATCAGTTATTATTCAAGAAGTCATTGAGCAAGAAATTATTTAATTTGTATTCAGAAATGTAGAGAATTTCTATTTGTGATAGACAGACAAAAAAAAGTTCCTTGAGAAGCTAAAATCTTAAAAAAAGAGAAAGTATCTTTACTAAAAGATTGCTTTTTTTGACTTATTCTGTTATTTTTTGCAAAGTTGTTTTATTTTAAAGCAAATTTTACTTTTCAAGTTAAGCTTAAGATTTAAATAATAAAACTAATGAATATTCAAAAAAAAAAAGTGTGTATAGTAAATAGTGACAATTAAAACGACAATTAATATGAATTTAAAAAAATTATAAAAAAATACTAGCAAAATTATTTTTGACATTTTTTTTTTCCAGACGCTACTAAAATTGCTTGTGGAATTTTTTTGCATCTCAACATTTTTTTTTAAAATTCGACTGATACAAGTTGAAAAAGTTGATTTTTACAAAAACTTAAAAGTTTTCGAATATTTTCAATATTTTCGAAATTAATAGTTGATATAACATTAGTTTTCTGTAAATACTTTTGATAAGTTTTGTATTTTAGTTAGTTGTAGTTGAAGCTTTTGAATAAAGTTGCTTTTGTGCTGGTTGAAATAAGCTGTGAGCCACTGTATGTTAAACTTAATATTATTCGTCACAAAATTGGATATCAGAAATTTTGGGGCTTAAAAATGTTTTCGTCACTAGACTTTTACCTCGTAAAAAGGTTTGTTTTATAAGTAAAAATGAATGCTATAGAACTTTTTTTCTTTCAATAATTTCACTAACTTTTAATATAAACAAACTTGAATGCGTTATATCAAAATCAATTTTGATAAAAGTTTATTTATTTATTTATTTATTATCTGCCCCTTCTGCCGCTTGCAGAGTAAATAGTGCGGTGACAAGTTATAGATAGAGGGGAACTGTGAGAGGGTGTGGATGGGGGATGAGGGGGAGCTGTGGCAGCTGTCACACTCAACACTTTCCGCATCAATTACGTCATGTTAATCCGAGTGTCCACTGCATGTCCGCAAACTGACCGACCATACATCACACACTGACACGGAAGGGTAGCGAAAGAGAGGGAGAGAGGGTGAGAGAGAGGGAGACAGCTTGCAGCATTGTTGCAATTGTTGCAGTGGCAGTCGTAAAAACAACATTTCAAATGCTTTGATGTGGCCCACAACTCTGGCATGTCCACAACCCTTTAACCCCCCTCTACCCCCTCGTTCCATCCACCCCCCGTCAATGTCCTTTGTCCTTTCGTTGGGCAGTTGCAACGCCAGCAAACATTTCAATCAAACGGGCTGTAAAAAGCGCCAGCGAAAGGACGCACAAAACATTGCAGACGAAGCGCCAGCTGCAGGACGAAATGCTGCAGGACAAGGCAAGGGAAGAGGAAAGAGGGAAGAGGTAAAGGGGTGAGGGTGTAGCAGCCACGTTGGGGCAACTCAATGACGCATATAAACTCCCAACGTCAGCGTTAAATGCGTTCGTGTCCATGTCCATGTCCATGGCACGCCATGAGTTGCGATTCACTCATTCACTCACACCCGCTCATTCACTCACTCATTCACTCAGCTATTCACTTTGCCTCATTCGCATGCAAAGGCGACGTGCAAAAAAAGTGAAAAAGTGAAACAGCAGCCAGGGAAATGACGGAAAAGAAGAAAAACAACTGATGAGAAGTTGCAAAAGCAAAATGCCAAAAAAGAAAAACTCAATTCGATTTAATTAAAACCAATTTTCGACTTTGAGCTGTGTGTTGGCCTTTTATGTGAATGACAGAATACCCTATAAAAGGGATAATGGAATGGGGTGCATAAAATGAAAAGAAATTTATAGTAATTATTGAGAATATAGTAAATTTAAATGGGTAATTAAAACTCTAAAATATGAAATATTAAATGAATAGTAATTATTGAGAATATAGAAGTATTAAATAGATAATATAAGCTCCAAATATGAAATATTAAATTAATAGTAATTATTGAGAATACAGTAGCTTTAAATAGGTAATTAAAACTCTTAAATATCAATACATATGCTAAGGATAAATTTTAAAACTAAAAATAGGCTTTTTAAATTATATTAAATTTAATCTAAAAAGGTCAAATAGCCTATTATATTTTAGATTTGAATCTACAGTGAAGTTCTATTATCATGCATTTTTTTAGAAGTTAGTAAATTATATTAAATAATCAAACATTTACTGAGTGAGTTTTCAGAAGTATTATTTTCATAGAATTATAAATTCATGAATTTTAGTGTTATTATCAGAGACCATAATCATTATAAAATCATTGAATTAAAATAATTATTTGCTTAGTAACGATTATTTAAAGATTTTTAAGGAATTTTATCAATGGTAATGATTAATTTTGAGCGAAAAAATCTAAACTCACAAGTAATCATTATTTTTAAAAATTATTTAAAAAATATTACGTATCCATTTTTAAGATTTGATTATGGGTACCCTGAGTTTCTTTTAAAGGTTTTTAAAGGTGAATTTAAAGTACGTTTTATTTTGAATCATAAATAATGATTATTTGTGAGTTTTAAATTTTGTTCAAATTTAATCATTATCATTATAATTTTGTATAGTATATTCTAGTCGTTGATTTTTTGATGTCAAACAAATTTTAATAAACATTTTTTCGCGTTCCCTGGTAATTGTAAATATGTCTCAATGTATCTTAACTTTTGATTTTCCCGTCATTTTTCCCCTTTCCCTACAGCGTATTTAGAATTCGATCAACTGCCCTTCAATATTTTGTGCTGAAATAACAAAGAGCAGGAAAAGCAATAATGGCAATGTTATAGAATGGATTTGGAGGTACAGAGGGATATAATATACATATATATTGGGATACGGGCTAAATGGATGCAACGCTGTTTGTGTCTGTTGCAAGTTGGTTGCAACTTGCCACATTTACATTTTTATGCAAAGTTTCCTTTTGGCACCACAAATAAAATTTCGACGTGCAGTTGATTTTTCCCCATTTATTTGAATGCTGTTCAACATTTTTTCAAACTGAGAAAAAATCTTATATTTTTTTTGCAAGCTGATTAAGTCGATGAAACGTGTTTGGAAGTTTAATAAATGGAAACATTTGCCCCGAAATGTCTATTACGAGTCTTTTCACATAGCAAAGTTCATTTGTTGATGTCAGTTGAGGGTTGCTAAAAATGTTTAACGAAAGTAAAATTGAACATTTTTTATGGGTTGAAAAATGTGAAAGAAAATATAACTTATAAGGGAAAAATTACGTATACGTAATATTGAACTTCTATAGCTATTTGAACTGAGTATCTTAAATATTGCATAAGTATGAGATACTTAACTTTTCATTACAAGAAACATAAATTATTTTTAATGTTTAAAATTTGTTCAAGAAATTATTTCGTAAGGTAAGAGATTTAAAGAAGTTAGATCTCCAGAAATGTTAAAAATTTTATGGGACGAAAAAAGTGAAATAGAATATAACTTATAAAGGAAAAATTACGTATACGTAAAATTGAACTTCTTAGCTATTTGAACTGAGTATCTTTAAAATTCCGTAAGTATGAGATACTTGACATTCATTACAAAAACATAAATTATTTTTAATGTTTAAAATTTGCCATGAAATTATTTAATTTATTTATTATTTAATAAATAAGTTTAATCTCTAGAAATGTTTAAAAATGTTTAAGAAATTAATGAGTAGTAATGAATATTAATCTATAGAAATGATTAAAATTTGTTAAGAAATTATTTTGTAACATAGAGATTGGAAGAAGTTTAAGATAAGGAAAGGTAAGAAATTTATTGAAGTTTGATCTCAAGAAATGTTTTAAATCGTTTAAGTAATTAATGTTTATCATAGTATAAGATATTAAAAAAATATCAATCTATAGAAATGTTTATAAATTGTTAAGAAATTATTTTGCAACAAAGAGATTGAAAGAAGTTTGATCTCCACAGAGTTAATCTGATTTGTGGGAAATCTAAGATGCTCCCCCTACACACTCCCATCTCTCATTCAGTTAATTGTCACAATGATGAATTGCCTGTCAAACTGTGGCTCAGCTCAGCGCACTTGCAACACCATGTGGCTAGTGTGGTTAGTATGCAAATTAGCCACCCTGCACCGCCAATGGGTTAATCAAGGCAGACAACAACAACAAACGAAGCGATCGAAGCGAACGCATCATGTTTGGTTTTGGGCCTTATCGCATATTGTACTATTTTCGCACAATTCGCATAATATATTTTCACGCGAGTTTTCCGAGTTTTCCATTTGCCAGTTGCCAGTTCTCAGTTGGCAGTGGACAGACAGACAGACAGACAGAGAGACAGACAGACAGACGCTATCTCATTCAGTTGGATTCGCTGCGCTGACGTGGCTGGGAGTGCATTGAAATCCACTTCATTTTCCCAATGGTATGTGCGTGTGTGTGTGTGTGTGTTGTGTGTGTGGGTAGGCACATTGAAGGGTATTAACAGTCATTATTCAATGATATCTGGCTGCGGACATTGCAGGACAGGGACATCATCATTCGTGCGGAATATTCGGCCGCTGTAAATGGATCGATTTCGTATTGCCAACAACCAACTCAACCACCCAACCACCCAACCACCAGCACCACTGGCTTGTTGTTTTTGGGCTCGACAGAGGATCAAGCCATGGCAGCCATTTTGCCCCAACACCAACACAATCACACTCGCAATGCATATGCATATCCTTAATTATGATTATTGTTATTTTCGACTCTGAATGGCGCATTTAATGTGCAGCTATATTCCCCTCTTCCGCCCCCCCTTCTACCCCTTTTCCCTCTCCCCAGTCTGGCTCGTTATGTTGTCATAAATTTTGCGCTTTGGTTGGCGGCAGAAAATGACGTCTGGCCCATTAAAATATCGAGCAGAGTCGTCAGTGGACTCTCAACTCTCAACTCTCTACTCTCGACTGTCGTCTGTCTCCCTTCGTCCGTCGTCCGTCGCCTGTCGTCCATTACCACTTTTATTCCCCTTTCATTCCCTACATTCCTGTTGCATTATGACGCCATTTTTTCTTTCTGTTCGTTTCCTATATCCATTGTTATTGATGTCCGCCATTTTGTTCGATTTTTCATGTTACAGTGCAACTGTAGTCCTCAAATTACAGCTAACTTTTGGATGTTGTCCAAGCTCCCATAACAATTTTCAGTTGAAACAGAGAGTGAGCAAATATCATGGATTTTATTTATCTTTATCCTAATTCTTTGAATTAAATCGATTAACATGCTATAAATATAACCCAAAAGTTCTATAGTTCAGCTCAATATTTATTAAATATTATTCAATCAAAGTTCAAGCTTAAACCTGCCGAAATTTTGGAACACATTTAGTTTAATCTAATGTGCATTTAAACCAAAATTTTTAGAAACATTTAACAGAAAACACTCAAGATAACAGAGAATAGACTTAGTAATTGATATAAGAAAGTCAATTTGATTAAAACAACATTTAAAGTTTAAAGTTTGATTTCGGACGTTACATTTTTTGTAAAAAATTATGTCAAAATGAACAAAAATTTTATATTGTACAGCCAGGTAAGAAATCAGACCAAATTTAAACTTTTATAATTTTGACAAAACTGATCAGATTTTTAAGCGTAATGTCACTTTGATTATTGTTTTAGCCTCTCTAGTAATTTTGCATTAAATTAAATTAAATTATATATTTTTTTAATTTTTGTTCCCCCAATATATTGATTTGACTATTGCTTAATATATAAAAATGTATAACCAATAAATGAGTTGTTTTTGGGTTTATTTATGTGTATAAAAACATATATTTATATATATAAATAAGTATCCAACTGGTCTTCCATAAGCAACAAATAATGGGTTATTTCGGAGTGAAAATCATTTGCGTTTGAGTGCACAAAGCGCTTTTCTTTTGGCCATATTGAATGCTCAAAATGAAGGGAAACAATTGAAGCTTAAATGCAATTGGAAATGTGAAAAGAGGGCGGGGCAGCAAAGGGTCAACAAAAGGGGGAAAACAACAAAAACAACAACGACAACAACAAATCAAAAGAAATAAAACGAAACACATCAAATAAAATCAAACGCAAAACAAGCGAGAAAACATTGTTTCAAATTGACCAGCGGTAAAAAGCGCTTTAGGATTTGCCCCGTTTGCAAATGGGTTAGAAAAAGGGGCTGGAGGGATGGTGGGATGGTGGGGGCGTGGCAAATGTTCGCCAATTCAGGCGCAACTAATTCCACAACCCGTCTGTGAAACTATTCAGCCCATTTTTGGGGGTGTTCATGTGCAATGTCTGACGATTTGGTTCGGGCTCGGAACGCTTTTTGTTTGGTTTCATTGCAAATATTTTATTGTGCGAAAAATGATTTTTTATTTTCAATTTTCTGGCTTGATTTTGGGGGAGAGAAATCGAGTTTAGGGAAATGGAAAGTAAAAGTTTTTTTTCTACACAGCCTGAACTGAATGGCAAACCAATTTGATTTTGAATACGTTATGAGGCGCAAAAAGAGAGTGTGAAAAAATCCGGAAAGCCGTAAAAAAACAGCAACAAAAAACCACCTAAAACCCCATCGACATCGACATCAATTGTTTGCAAGGGTTTCAAGTGCCAATTTTCTGATTGTTTGCTCGCCGCACTAAAAACTAATGATTTTTCATATGTTTGTTCAATGGATCGTACGAAACTTGCAAAACAACAACAAATACAACTTGGCATAAATTGAGAAAAATGGCATTGAAATAAAATGGGAAACTAAACAAAATAACAGAAACCCTTTTTTGCTTAGTACTCAGATTATTGTTAGTGCCAAATGCGTTTTGGAAATGTTTTTAGAAGGATTCGTTTCGAAATGCGAGTGTTTGCCTAAGCACAGCTGAAAATGTTACACGGATTGGTTTAGCTTCGTTTATTTTAATTATCAGCTATTACTATAAATAACAACTTCGGAAAAGAATTTTAACTGAACTTAAAATAGTTCTTTTTCTTTAACTTAATTAGATTTTGTATGAATAAACTGTATTTTCTTAATATTTTGCTTATTGATTAACTTGTTTACAGCCTGAAGGCCTCCGCTGCTCTGGCTATAAACCAAAATTGTAATTTAGAATTAATTTCTAGGCTACAATATTATAAATAAATAAATAAATAATTAACTTGTTTAAGTAAAGATCTGATGAAGATTCAGTGAATCCGTTATGTGTCCTAATAAAATTGTGTAAATGTTAAGTGTTTATATTTACTCAACTCCTAATTTCATAAAACAACATTTCAAGCTCTAAAATTTTGAGCTTTTGAAAAAAAAAATAATTTAATTTTGAATTTAAACGAATTGAATAAAATGTTGAGCGCCAAATGAATTGAGAGGCTAAGCTTTAAACTTTGACAAAGTTATAATTGTCTGAGCTTGCAACTTACCATGCCAACATTTTTGTTCATTTGGGTATGATCATGACAAAATAAAACAAGTGGGAAAAGCTAAAGTCGTGCTCCAAACTATAAGATACCCATTACTTATTGAAATAAATTTAAAATATTTTTATTGCATGCTTTTAGGCACTTACATTGCTTAAAAACTTTAATCATCCATTACCACCTTTTTATTAGTCCGATCTTGTTACGATTATATCGACTACATCGACTCGGCTGTCGATGCTGATCAATAATAAGTATATTTACTTTATAGGGTCTCCCTGTTACATACATTTCAACGATTACAATATACCCTTTTACTTATTTTTCAAGTTACGGGTATAATGAAATATCTCAGAATCAAATTTTAAATATTTTTCTGTAATAATTAATACCAAATGTTGTAAATCATACTCACTATAATTTTGCTTACTAGTTAGCGGTACTGTATGAGCATCTTAGTTAAGTTATAACTACTAAATATAGTAGCTATATATTTATTATATATATTAGTCACAAATACTTATGCACGCACACATATGTATGTTATGTGCTTTGTTCATTTGATGTTTCTCTGTTTGCAATTTCTCGTTCATCGTCATCTAAATTTTCATTGGCGTTCTGTGTGTTGTGCTGTGTGTGTGCGAGTGTGTGGCTGTATGTGTGTGTGTGCGTTTTTCTTTCATTCTTGGCCATTTGGCTGTGTTATTTGACTAACTGCCTGACGTGTTTTCCTCACGCTGGTGATAACATAAAATTTTACTATTATGCGTTTTAGCTGCTTTCCAGCATTTTAATACAATATTTGTTTTTTCCGTGCCACACACGAAAACGAAGAAGAAGCAGAAGAAAAGTGCAAAGAACGCACAGAAATAACAACAACAACAACAAAGGGCAAATAATTCCCCTGTCCATCCCCCCGTCGACGCCCCTGCACAGGACTCGGAATTCATGGACATGCAACGCGTCTGAAATTTACATTCAAATGTGTTTCGCTTAGATGCGAAAAATAAAGTAGAATAGGGAGAAAAAGAGGGAGAAAGAAAGTACCTCAGTGCAGCCAATTCCCCCGAGCAGCATATGTTCCAAGTTGGGTTCGTTTGGGGTAGAGAATAAGGAGGGGGGAGATGAGAGATTCAAGGGAGTACGCAACGGATTTTTGATGAAATTTCAAAAATTTCCCACTTAGCGGCAAAATGACTGACATTAAATTGATTTGCAAGCGAAATACATGACGAACGGAATCGGGCGAGCGATGCCAGAAGCCATTTTGGGCCAGGGTTGCCATTGTCTGCGGGGTTCTGTTAGATTGGCGGCGAAAATCAAAATTCCATGCACACTTGAGCATTTCATTTAGAGTCTAAACTGCATGGCAAAGTGTTGAATGGGAGAGTGAAAGGGGGAGGAAAGAAGGAGATGGAAAAGGAGAGAAGGAGGAGTAGGAGTAAGAGGAAGCAAGGCAGGTCTTAGGTATCGGAGGTGTATGTCGAGTGGGTCTCTGGGAGTTGGCACAAAATGGAATTCAGGTTTTCTTTCCTTTTTTCATTTCTTTGCTTCGTTCTGTTTGTGGCGCCGTCTTAACAATGCCTTAGTGATATAAATGTGTGTGTGTGTGTGTGTTTGTGTGTGTGTGTTGGCTCATTGGGCTCTGGGTAGTAATACAAATTTAAAGTTATGTTTGCGCCTGGCACAAACATTCGCTCATTTATTCATTTCTCGTCAGTCAGCGCTTTTCTTTTTCTTTTCTTTCTTTTGCCCCCAAAGCAAAAGTTTTTCCTTTTTTCTTTTTTTCATAAATTGTTGTATGTATTTTGCATTTCATGAAAATGAGAAATGAATAAAATAAAATTTTATTTTATGCGTGCAACATGTGAATTTTTCCGAACGCTTCGTGCCACAGTTCAACTTGCCACATCTTCATCTTCATCTGCTTCTTTGGGGCATCGTTCATTTAGTTGCCTCTTTCTGTATCATTAAATTTTATGTTTCATATTTATGTGCAGCAGTTTTGAGTTTGTCTGTTGATTTGGCAGACATTTAATTATAGTTAATCGCTGCCGAGGGCATTAGAATTTTGTCACGTCTCTGGGCCAAGATTTTCGTAAACATACTCGACAAATTTAGAGATTGATCAATGTCAGGGCAACGATATTTTTTAAATAGATACTCTGCATTTAATAGATACATTTTCACTTTTGACTAGCAATCAATTGACTTTTTATAATATGTACAATTACTAGATATTTTCGTATTAAATATATAAATATGATCATTCTCAATCTAGTTTTGAATTGCATACATATAATTTTCAATCATTCAAAGCTTCATTTGATTGTTTAAAGAAAGCTTAAATCAATTAATTAATTTGATTTATGTTTAATTGTTTTTCAATAATTGTTCGACCTCATCAAGTTAAGCTTGCCATTTAAATGTCAATAATATGACATATTTTTACAAATTAATTTAAATTTTTCAAATTTCAATATCCATTTAATTGGGTTTATTGATTGACGAGTTTACTCATGAACAGAAATTTCTAAGCCTCTAAATAATGACGTCTTTAAATTGATATTGACCAATATTGTAAAATTGATTAGGAAATTGATTGATATAAATTTGAACAATTTAGTGCTTATAAATTTTAACAATAAATAAATGTAAAATGTATAATTAATATAAATAAATAAAGTAAATTATATTCAATCATAAGTATACACCAAATATGTATTTTGATGAAATCTGATGAGAAATATTGGCCGTGTTCACCAGGACAAATCGACAACAGAAAATCTATGAAATTAGCATGATTATTATGGTGAAATGCAGTGATTAGCAATCATGATTTCAAATTTTGTGATTATGATGACTGAAAATTCATCACCAAAATAGTACGCTGAAATTTTCTGATTGTGATGCTTTGTTATCGAACAAACAAAATACATGATTACTGATTGATTAGTTCTGGTGAACGCGGCCATTGATAGAAAATTATAATTTAAAATTTAATATAATTTAAAATGAATAAACTCTGAAAGAAATTAGAGAGATAAATTGAAACAATTTGGTGCTTTTAAATTTAACCAAAAAATAAATATAAAATTTATAATTAATATTAATAAATTAGGAAAATTATATTAATTCAAAAAATATATTAAATATGTATTTTTTGTAATATTTTAATATTATTTTTTGCCATTCTCTAAGATAGTTTTTTTAGGTATAAGAATTGGCAAGTGGATTTTCCACAAGTCGCCTTAACTTGACTAAAATTAAAGCTACCTCAAAGTGTTTGAGGTCGTATAATTTGATAAATTTTAGATTAACAGCAAGCTTAATCAGTTAGATTAATAATAAACAACAGCTGAAATGATGACGTTCGAATTTTGGAGTCTTATTATCTGGGCCAGAAATGAAGCGCCACAAAAAAAAGAAGTGAAAACAAATGCGGTTAATAAATTTGCTGCTGCTTTGTTACTATTATTATTTATATTTTGATATTGCTGTTATTGTTGTTTGGCATTCAGCTATCAATCAAATTTGCTACCAACTGTTGCGCTGGCTAAGAGTGTGTGTGTGTGTGTGTGTGTGTGAGTGTGTGTGTGGTGTATTCTGATGGATGGATGGCTGCTTGGTTGATTGATCGATCGATCGTCAGTTGACGTTGGCCAAATGTCAGTGCTGTTACCTGTGCGTATAGTAGTTGTGCCTCTTTCATCTACAAGCTGATTAACCACACAAAAAAGGGTTCAGTGGGTGAGTGGGGCAAGTGGGGCAAGAGTGGGGAGAGTGGGGCAACAAGTGCTCGCTGCGTCATTCGAACGCAACACACGCAACATTCACTCACTCACTCACAAAAACCAAAAAAGTCAGTCACTTGGCCAGTTTAGTCATTTGGACATCCGCCAGTTTACTTTTCTGATTGATGGATGACTGAGGCAAACGCACAGATTAAGATACGAATGCCACTCAAAGTGGGTCGCTTAACCCGCCAACAAGGCAGCAACATCAATTTTTTGTTAACTTCGTGCAAAGCGCACATTGTGCAATTCGAAAAATGACTCTAGAGTTGGTAAAATGTACAGAAAGTCTATTTGGTAATAGGTAATACAAAGAATGGAAAGACTTCTCAAAGGAAATATTATTCAATATGTCTAGGAAATCGATTCTATATACGAATGTCGAAAAATATTACTAAGAATTCGAAAATTCGGAAAAAAAAATGAGGAATCTAAAATTAGAAATCGAATAATCAGGAATCCAAAATCACGAATTCGAAATTAGGAATACAGTTATTAGGAATCCAAAATTAGGAAGACATAAATTGGGAAAGCAAAAATTTGGAAGACAAAAATTTGGAAAAGAAAAATTAGGTAAACAAAAATTGGGAACACAAAAATTAGAAAAAGCCGATATCAAAAATATTTTACTCAAAATCGCGCGGTTTTTATTTATTATTTTTATTTTATTTTTTCCTATTTATTAGCAAAAAGACAACATTTGTCGAACCATTTATTTCAAAATCAGGACTTCGATTGCCAGCGCATGTGATATTTATTCGAACCATTTTCGATTCCAAATTTTTTTCTCCCAATTTTGGTTTAATAAAATTGTATTCTGGGTTTTGTTTTCTTCTTTTTTGTTTTTTGTTTTGGAATTCGCATGAGATACCAGGAAATCGAAAAAAAATGCAAGCAATTTAAAAATAAAAAGATAATTATCTATTTTTAGAATGGAGTTTTAAAATTCATAAAGAAAACACTTTGTACACAAACGAAACGCTCGTTCTCTTAATTTTATTAAAGTTTAAGAGCATTGCAAATCATGTATAACGTTTACGAATGTGACTCCAAAGCAAAATAAAAATTAGCTCAGGAAAGATGTGACATTTTGTTTCAATGTCGCACAATAGGATGAAAAATGGATTATGAAGTTAATGAAAGGTAGATAGAGAGGGGGAGAAAGAGAGAGAGAAAGGGTTTGTGCAAGCTGCAAGTCATGTGAAACGCTGAAGAATGTGATACAAAGTGGAATAGCTAAAAAAAATTGTCACTCAAACAAATGCGTCTAAAATTTAGAAACATAAATTAAGTTCACTCGCAGTCGTCTGTCAAATCATTTGAGGGCTACTCAAATTATATAGATCATTTACAAATATCAACCAAGATATTAGAATTTGCAAACTAAAACTAAATTAGGGAGGGGCGTAGGTTGAGAACTAAGTCACAACTTTCTCAACTCTCTAAGAATAGCAAATGAATCGCAATTGATTTCTTAACATTAATTATGGTTTTATTGAATATTTCTTTGGCTTTTCCAGTGCCAAATGCGTTAGCCAGAGAAGTCAGATTCAGAGTCAGATCGTTTTGGGACTCATCGTTGAGGCATGAGGCATCGTCTAATACCTGATAAATCTGTCAGTTGAATGTTTAAATTGAAATCTCTCACCACGCGATGCACGCGCTCTCGCTTAAGAGGAAAACGCGACGGGCTGTGGAGAGAATTGGATTGAGAATGAGAATTGAATGAGTTCGAGATACGAGAGCTCTCAACACGGGCCAATCAACTGAGAGACGGGTGAAGGGGAGTGGAGGGGGGAGGGTGGCACATTTGGGATGTTGGAAAAGGCAACAAGAAAACTTGAGGAAACAAAAACAAACAAACAAATCCACAAGATGCATTTGTGCGCTGTGCGCAGATACAATTTAGATAATTTGTATCTCAACATTGTTGTCAGGACGCGGGTGTTGACTGACAGATGTTTTGATTTGTGTGAGAGAGGGAAGAGAGAGGCGGGGAAGAGGAGGTGCCACACAAGCACACACACATATATATTCTACAATTGTAGCTTCTAAATTGTATCTATAAGATACTTTCACAAACTCACTCCTTGCCTTTACCTCGCTCTCTCTCGCTCTCTTTCTCGCACGCCCTCTCTATTTCTCATTGAGATCTTTAAGTGGCACATCTCAAATCAAAACAAATATTGAAAGAATAAAACGCTTAAGCATCCAATTCAATTGCCGGCAACGCGAAAACCAGTGAAAGATTTATGAGCAATGCTCCCGCTATTTATTTATGGCCCGCTCTTAAATTATTTTGCAGCCACGCTCATCGCTCAACCCCCGACCCCCCAACACCCAACTGTGACCCCGACCCCAACCTCGAATACCCCCCGTCCCAGTTCCAAGTGCGAGGTGGCCATTAAAAGTGCATAAAAACTCAACTCAACTCAACTCAAGCGATCTCCAACCAAACTAAACTCAACTTGTTTATTTTTTCGCAACGGCTACGCAGCAGCAGCTGAAGGTAAATAAATTCATCGCATACACTTTGGATACCTCTAAAAAATATATATGCACATGTATGTATGTATGTTACTTACACTCAGAAACACCTGCCACATATATCGAATTTTTGAACCAATTAACGCCACTCAAATGGGAACACCCACTGTGCTGACTAAGAGAGAGACTCGAGAGATAGAGAGAGAGAGAGAGAGAAAGAGAGAGGTAAAGAGAGAGCGAATCGACACCTTGCTGATTGAGGAACTACATTCTATCAGAGCTAAACTGTCGTAAATCGATCTTATAGATAATAATTTCTATACATTTGATGAGTTGGCAATTAAACTGAAAGTGAGTATGTTTAATAACTAAAAATACATTTTATATAAAATAAAATTTTATATAAATTTTAAAATTCATAACTCTGCATTTTCTTTAAATAAAATAAAATATAATAAAATAAAAGTAAAGGTAACCGTCTTGTAGCGGTACTTCTCTCAAAAAAAAAGAAAAAATATAAATTAAAAAGAGGGCAATTTATAATGAATTTTTGTGAATCAATTTTTAAGGGGTCTCCGGTAGTTTTTTTAATGTAATTTTCAAATTGTTCATGCAAAATGAGCTTTTGCATGGTTGATTTGTGCATTTTGCATTAAATATTTCAAAATTAAATTTAAAAAAAAGTTGTTCACCAAAATGCATTATAAATCGCCCTCTTTTTAATTTTATTTATTTTTTTTTTTTTGAGAGTAGTACCGCTACTAGACTGATACCATTTAAATAAATAAAAATCAATAATAAATAATATAAATTTTTCCCGCTTAATAATCAACCAAATTAAAATTTGTCAATTACATCATTTTATCGATAAAAAAAAACAATCGGTTTTAGGGCAACAGATATTCTTAGATAAGTGAATTATTTATAATCAATTGATAATAATTATTATAAAGAGGTTCAAAAAAAAAATTTTAATTTTTATCTTAAAAATATAGAATTTTATTAAAAATAACAAAAAATTTTATATATACATATAAAAAGTTTTAAGAATAATGGAAAAGTTAATTTGTTTCTTTTATTTTTTGAAAAATCAAAATATTATTGGTTACAAAAACAGAGAAAAATAGAGTATAATATACCATTTAGTTTTAAAAAAGGTATAGCAATAAGTTTTTCAAAAAGCTTAAGAAATTTAAGTATGTGTATAGAATTATCTTTATAAGATCTCTCTTGTTTCCAATTAGAAACGTTTCTTTCGATATTTGATCATAAATAATATGCTCAAAAGACATTTTGTTGACATTTGAACATAAACTTTTAAAGGCTGTCCTAGTTTTTGTCTTTCTGTGTTTCTGCAGTTCAATAAATGAAATCGAAATTGATCGGTTTGACTAGAAGTGACTCAGACAATTGATCAACTTGCCACCCACAAAGTCACAAGTCAGAACCACAATAGAGACAATCGAAGGGTAAGGGCCAAAGGGGGGAAGAAGTCACTAAAACAATAACCATTCATCCATTCCATACATCAGCGTCACATTCAGACAGTTTATTTGTTTAATTTCAAACAAAAGTTGTTTTCTTTTATAATTTTTGTTGTTGTTGCTTCAATTTAAATGGAATAATATCATTCGCACTTGGCACTTTTGTGTTTGTTTGTTTGTGGACTGTGGCTTCTGTTTGACATCAATCATGTGTGAAAATGTATTGAAAAAATAAATTATGGAATTGTTCAACAAAAATGAATTATTGGCGCTTTTTAGTGGCGACCTCAAAAAAAAAATAAATAAACTTTATAAATCAAAAAAAGAAATATGAGCTGCTAAATACCTGAGTTGCTCAATCAATTTCCAGGCGAAAACTTAAGCCCAGTGACCAACTAACCACAAAAGAAAAGAAAATTAAGTGGAAAACGAAAACGAAATCTTAGCCATGATGGAAGAGCGATCGCAGGTGATCCATCTATCATCTATCATCTATCATAATGCCCGAATCGAGAATTAATCCGTCAAGAGAAATATACAGTTTGCCGGCATACAGATTGCCAAATTCACAATCGATCAAAGGCTACGAAATTAAAAAAAAATATATAAAAAAAAAAAAATAAATATAAATAAATGTTGGTCAGAGAGCCTAAGAGAATTTCAAGCTTCCCAAAAAAATGCGCTGGTCAAGCAAAATTAAGTGATTTAATTCTAAGGCCTTTGATGGATGACAATGCGGAATATATATGTATTAAATATATATATATATGTGTGTGCATGTACTTAACACTTATCAATTACAAAAGGCAGCGACTGGGCCAATTAACTAGTCAGCCCAGTCAAAACGGCGGCCATGATCAAAGACTTTGCCGACAGCTTTGAGAGCCACCGACATTGGCGCCCCCTTTGGTTTACCCCCACCCCCAGCCCCCCTCTTCACAACAACAACAAATTGTAGCAGAAGAAGCAGCAGCCAAATAAAATTCCAGGCCACTTAGTGAGTTACATTTTGGCCGCATAATCCACGCGACATTTCACGATGCGTTTTCATATTTTACATCTGGCAAAAACCACAACAGCAACAACATGAGGAACAACAGCAACAACTGTTGACGTCATAATTATGTGGTTGTTGTTGCTGTTGTTGTTCATAGCTCAGATTTTTTATCGCCTACCGATAATTGGCGGCGCTACGCGTTGATTCAAAATAAACAATGACCCACAACCAGAATTAAAACATAACCCCACCCAACCACCCAACCACAGTGGTTGTTGTTGTTGTTGCTGTTAACTGTTTGTTGGCTGTTGCGACTCACGTCGCTGTCACAAATTAACAACCACAAAATCAGAGTTATTATTACTGCAAAATACGAGAATTTGTGTTGCCTTTCAACATAAATAAAAATAATAAAGAAATTATTTAATAAATTTAACTATTTTTATGGCTTGCAGAAATGTTTAACATTATTTTTGTTAACATGCGGAAAACTTAAAATAATAATAACTATACAATATTATTAATAAAAGATTTTTATAAATGTAAAGTAATAAAAACTTTTTTCGCATTTGCTGTTTTTATTGATCTAAAGGAATTTATGCAAATAAAAAACTAAATCAGGGGTGCCATCAGAAATCAGATATCGCTTGAAATTCATTTTTCATATAAAATTTAAGTGAAATTTACCGAAAGCGATTATCTGTGGCACCCCAGCATATTTTAAATATTTTAAACCAGTGGTGGGCACGCAGTGGCTCCGGGAGCAGAGGAGCTTAGATAGACTCTAATTGGGTCGTTGTTGTAGTGCTCCCGAATATACAGATTTCGTGCCCACCGCTGTTTTAAACTATCACAATACAGATAGAATAAAAATATTTTTGAGACTTTGATAGTCCCTCTTTCAAGGAGTTTTTTGTAAGGAAAAGTAGTTTGCGTTATTTAAATAATAATCTAAATTTCTCGTTAGATTGGAGTAAACTACCCCAAATTTTGAGAAGTTTAAAGTTGCTAAAAATTTAAATTGATATAATAATCTTCTTCATAACATAACAGCAATTTTTAAGAGAAAATTCAAAAGTTCTTCAAAATAAATATTAAATAACAAAAATTAACAAAATTGTTTTGATTTTTTTTGTTTTTAAATTTGTGTTATGTCAGTTTCAATGCTTTTCAGATTTATGTTTGTGGAATGTGAAATAAACAGAGTTGAATTTACTGCAGCGGTGGGCACGTAGTGGCTCCGGGAGCAGCGACTTAGGTAGACTCTAATAGTGTTGTTGTTGTTGTTGATGTTGTTGTAGTGCTCTCAAATTCAGATTGGATTCCAAATAGAGACATTTCTTATAAGCATATTCTAAAATTAAATTGTTTTCAATTTTATGCTTTTTATTTTATGTGAGGAAAAAAACATGTTAAATGTCACGTGGAGTTAGTTCTAAACGAACAAACAAATAAACTAAAGATGATAATCGCATTTCGAATCCTAATTGAGAGAGTTAGATCGTAATCTAACACGTTGATAATGTTGTTAATAAAAACATTTAGAATTTTGTAAAGTTTGATCCAAATAAACAAGATCGTAAAAATGAAAATCAGATGACTGTTGATTTTGATTTGATTTCAATCGATAAAAAGCTGGAATATATTGAAAAGATTTTACGATTTTATGAGAACATTAAACACGACAGCGTTCGGAGTCATAAAGAGAAATACTTTCTCAAGACTTTAACATAAATAAGGCGACAGAAAGACCAAGAACTAGGGATCTGAGCTGGGATTTAACTGATCTGTAGACTGATCAGCAGGCGGAGTCATCATTGTTTAAAAGTGAGACAGAGAGAGAGGGAGAGAGAGAGGGAGAGAGAAATCAAAAAGTGACGAGCGATTGCCGCCTGCAAGTGTCAATATAAAGTAACAACTTTATTGAGCCTTATTTATTCGAGGGCGAACCAATAAAATGGGCAACTTTATAATGATGCACATAAATAACGATTCCCGATGCAAGAGACAAACAGACAAACAAAGCAACACGAAGAAGAAGCCGATCACAAAAAAACACCACAAAAATAAGAGAGTGAGAGAGAGAGAAGAAGAAATAAAGTCAAAAGGAGAAGACGAAGGCGAAGAAAAGACGACAACATGTCAACGACGAATGGCATTGAGGATCTCTGAAATCGCTGAGAGACTTGGCGGGCAGACGGCTTTGATTTGTTGCCAGCCAAATCAACAACAACGACAATAACAACGACAACAACAACGACAACAACGACAACAACAACAACGACAACTCAAGTGATCGAGAGTCGAAGCCTGCGATGAGTAACACATTGAAAGGCGGATGTGTGAATCAAACGGACTCCCGGAAGTCCAAGGAAAGGTTTTAGGCTTAACTATTGAAAAATCAGATGAATTTAAAAAGAAGAAATAAATTATTTAAAAAACTATCATTATATTATCATTATTATTAATAAAATTTAAAAAATGACAATGTTTTGTAATATTCTTTAAATAAAGTTGTGAATATGTTAGAATAACAAATTGAATAAATTGCCAAGAAAACGAATAAAAACTATCATAGAAATTAATACTTAAGAATGACAAATTAATGAAAATATTTTAATAATAAATTTAATTTAGTTAAGTTTATTTAGCTCGAGGTCTAGACCTTGAAAAAAAAAAAAAGATTGCCAAAACCCACATCTTTAAATTTAACTTAATTATATAACTTATGGTCATTTAAATTAAAAACATATTAATAAACTGTTTTATTATTATATTTGTCTATGATAAAAAAAACTCTCAACTCTCCCATGAAATTTTACTTTGCTAAGAGAAATTGATAAAAAAAAAATAATAAATAAAATATCAAAATAAACCTAAAGATCTTTTAATGAACAAAATAATGACTTAAATTCTTTATTTTCTTTTATTCCCAAATATTTGATTACTGTAATTGAATTTTTGAATTTTCAAATTACAAATTGCAGCGCAAACAGTAAATGATTAAATTATTATCAAAACATCAACAAACATTTAATAAAAAATTATTATTAAATAATGAAATAACAAATTCAAATGGGTATTACGTACATAACTAAATACTACCTAAATGCAGGAAACGTAATTATTATAAGTGTTATTAAGAAATTGTTGAAATATTGATTAATATCAAGTTTTAAAGATTTGCTCACAAAATATTGATAAATTTTAAGTTATACAACTTGAGTTTAATTTTAAGCAAAAAATTAAACACATGAAATAATGATTTTTCTTTAAGTTTTATTATTTTGATCAAAAATAATGATAATTGGTTGAGAAATAAAGTATAACTTAAAATTAACCATTATTTTGTGCGCAAAAACTTGAAAAACTTTTAATAATGTTGAAAATTCATAAATAAGCCATAAAGATGAATATTGGTATTTTTCTTGGTGTCTCAAAGTTATTAAAAGTAAATAATTTTTTGATGACAAAAAATAAAAATCATTAATTGCAGTCCCTGCCTAAATGCAAAGCGATATCTACTTAAATATGTACTTAGGAATATTAAAATGATAAATCTAATCTGCATATTTAAGAACGGAATTTGCAAACACAAACACACACACACACAAAAGTATCTACACTTATTTGCTAATAAATTGTCAGCAGCGTATGTGAAAAAAGTTATGGGCAAATGACAAGGGAGAGAAATTATCGGGTCATATATATAGTAGCTATCACTATCACTAATTACGATATTAAGCCATGTGGTTGGTTGAATGTTGTTGTGGAACTCACACACACACACACACTTGGATAAGAGCCACAACAACAAAACACAGAGCGGAGAAAAGCGTGAAAAATAATCACAAACAACGCACAATTTATAAATAAATGCAAAAACTCAAATTTATGACGATGCGCTCCATGAAAATATCATGCGTTTTACTTTGTTGTTGTTGTTGTTTGTTGTTGGAAATAACAACAATAACAAATTAATGGTTAGTTGTTTATAACATTGCATATTCTGGGCTTAATCGTGTTACAGCTTGTAAAATGGACGCCTCGATGGGTCGAGGACTTTGCACAAATAGCAAAAATCATTTTGTGACCGCGAGCCGAGTCGTAAAATTATGAGAGACACTGTTAAGCTCTGCGGGATCAGTTGGAGCGCCCAACGGTAAATAATGCAACCATCAGTTCGAGAGGGACAACAGATGGTGAGAGTGAGAGAGAGAGACTGACAAGAGGTAGACAACGCGCAAAAAGCGATTTAGGATATTTCGATTTTTTATAGTTTTGGCTTAAAACACACGGCCCGAAATTTACGACCATTGAGCTTGATTGTGAACCAAATCGAAACGAAGCGAAATGAAATGAAATGAAACGAATCGAAACAATCCAACAATACAATAAACAATTTTAATTTAATGCAAACGATTTCGCGCTGAATGTTAAGCCGGTTTCATACTAAAAAAGATACCTTAAAACGCACTCGTTACCAGATGTATGAGTTGGCCAACAACAAAATGAAACATTTCAATATCAAAGACATTAATTTGCTGTTGACTGAAGAGTATGTAAATTTTGAAGCAGATGTTGAGTTGATATATTTTTAAAATTTTATCATATATAAATTATAATAATATTAATATTATTATTATTAAAAAATATAGTTTTATATTTCCTAAAAATTCATATTTTAAATATCTGAAACCTTCACAAATGCTTACAGTATCTTTACTAAAAACATCTTTATATACAGAAAATTATTTAATTTAAATAAAGTCACAGATTACTCCTAGTTAATTAATAATAGTTTATGGATTATAAAATCAACTTAAGCAAGTTTAATTAGCTATCAACTGCATTATCATTAATATCTCAAAAACTAAAACTTAAAACTAGAAATATTTAAATTGTTAATATATTTAGTCTATTTTTAGATGTTATTTTAATCTTGATAATATTTTATATGCTTTTTATGATTGCTAGTATATTTTCCAAATCTGTTTAAAATTTATAAAAGATTCGAATCAGTAAACGTATATTCAGACTATCTATCTATCTATCTATTAATCTATCTATCTATTTATCTATCTATCTAGATAAGATTTTATTACATTAATTACAAATGTTTTAAACTATTTTCATTGTGAATTTATAATCTTGTATATGTATAGAAAATAAAATATAGGTATATAAAAGGGCGATAAAATAATTTTATGTAAATTATTATTCATTTTCTTTAATATACATTTTTAATAAATTTTATATCATTTTGAATTCGAAATAAAATATTTTTTTAAGGACTTTAAAAAAGGTTAATCTATATTTCATATCCTCTCCATCAGTTTTGGAAGTCATATATAGATAAAACTCTATAAATTGGTCGTAAAATAGTTTCTTCTAAGTTAGAAAAACATTTTTTAATAGATTTATTATCCACATCTTCAATTCATCAATTCAAAAACTTAACTTTTTAACCGTTTCAAATACATAAAATTTCACTCACGTTGCAGCTTTTCAAATCGTATTGCGATATGGATCTGGGCCATATTGAAATCGTTGCTGTACTAATTACTGTTTAATTATGCCTATTTAGGAAACTTGAAATTTTTAACTGTCAGAGAGCAGAAACCGTGAACAAAAAACAGAAAGAAAGGAGGAAAGAAATAAAGAAAGACTGTGAAACTGTTGAAGGCATTTATTCAAATTAATGTCTGACCATTTAAACCGAAACACATTCTATCAAATGGGCTTAGTAACTTGTCTACTATTGTTATTGTTATTATTGTTGTTGTTTTTTGTATCTTTTGTATGTGTGTTTGGCGTTAATTAATGCGAATATCATGATATCTGTGGGGATCGTCATCGCATAAATGTTTTACGATCTAAATTGTTTTGCTGCTGATTTTTTGGTATTGCCATTAATATTTTGATTAAGACGAACTTGGCCCGAAACAGAAACGAAACCAGATTTCAGATTTTTAGATCTTGAGCGGAGAACTAACTGTTGATGATCAATTAGAAGATTTTGTTATTGTATCTGTATTTTTGGTTTATTTTTTCGGCCACTTTTGGCGCCATAAATTTCTAATTTATAATTATAAAGTTGATTTTTTGTTTTTTTTTTTAATATACCTATATTGTTTTTGTGATATTTGTTCGCTTCAAGTTTATTGCTTTTGTTAATTGTAATTTATTTGATTGATTTATCGAGCGAATAAATATTTATCAGACGAGTTTTGCAATCAGCCTCGAATCGCTTCATATTTTTTAGTTAAAAAACAAATCAAAAATAAACACGTGGCTTCAGCTTTTAATACTTTAAATTATTATAAATTTTTGATAATTTATGAAATTTAAAATTTGTACGTATTTGATCTTTGAACGCGTCAAAGTCATAATTCAGCTTTAGTTGACATTTGCGCGTTGAGTTTTTCGTGAATTTGGGAAGATTTACGCGGAGCTCGTAATTCAAAAATGGATGCGTGGATCGGATCGGACCGTGGACCGTGTTAATCCCCAGGCCACATGAAATGGCGAGAATGGCCATTAAAAATAAATCCAAGGCAATCTGAGGCCATCAAAATAACTCGTAGATCTCGCCAAAACCAAAAATCTTCAGAATCAGATTCAGATTGGATCTCAAAATTCTGACAATTTACGTCGCATCGCGAAATCTCGTGGGTGTTTTTAATACCCGTTACCTTAAAATTAATAAAAGGGTATATTGTATTTGTTGAAATGTATGTAACAGGAAGAAGAAAGTATTTTCGACCCTATAAAGTATATATACTCTTGATCGGAAAGACACGCACAGCTTTTAAAATATAAAGATAATTTTGGTAGCTAATGTTAACTACTATTATTAGCTATCATCCCACTAAATCTTTAGAAGATCGGACAAACAGGAAGCTGGTAATGGCTGATTTAAGTTACACGCAATGCAAGTGCCCAAAAGTATGCAAAACAAATATTTTATATTTATTTAAAAAATTAACGGGTATCCTATAGTCGAACACTCGACTAAAGCTTTTCCCGCTTGTTACTTTTTTTGTTTGGGGTCTCTACGAGTATATAGAACGGTTCCCGATCCCATTGCGATCATGCCATAAATCGCCAAATTTTTTAAAACATAAAGATTATTTTGTTATTAAATGTTAACTACTATTATTAGCTATTGTCCTACTAAATCGTAAGAAGATCGCACAAATAGAAGGGCGGTAATGGCTGTTTTAAGTTACAAACGATGTAAGTGCCCAAAAGTATGCAATAAACAATATTTTATATTTATTATTAGCTATCATCCCACTAAATCGTAAGAAGATCGGACAAATAGGAAGCTGGTAATGGCTGTTCTAAGTTTCAAGCAAGGTAAATGCCCAAAAGTATGCAATACAATATTTATAATATTTTTTTTAAATAATTGACGGGTATCCTATAGTCGGGCACTCGAGTAAAGCCTTTATATATTGAATATAGAACGGTTCCCGATCCCGTTATGATCATACCATAAATTGGCAGATACTATATAGTAAGTATGCATACATACATATTTATCCACCTACTTTCGCTTTTTTGGGATTGCTGCCCGGAAGACAATGACGAATGTCATTGACGACAACATTTAAATTTGTCTTTTTTTGAGTCTTTATTCTTTTCATAATTTAATTTGTATTAAAATGTGTTTTTAATTCTTTTATTGCCATTCATTCCATATTTATTTGATGCCTTCCACAAAATATTACAATGTAAAAGCTTTTAGATATGCAAAAAAATAAATTAACATGAGAAAGGAAAATCAATTCTGATTAAGTTCTCAAATTATTTTATTAACTTAATTATTTGTTGTATTCTAAACTCACAAATTAAATGATGGGGAAAAATATTAATGACACGACAAGACAAGAACTATATTTTACAGGGTATAAACAGAGTCGAACAAGTCACAGTTATGCTTTTAAATTTGATTTCAATTGGTTCTTAAGAGTACTATGAGATAAAATAACTAAGAATGAGTTTCTAATTGAATTGCTCTATTAAAGTAGTGGTATTCCCTTTAAAATAGGGTACATAAAAATGTATAAGTTCATAAATAGCGTAAAATTGTATTTTTTTTATGAAAAATTAGTCCAGAAATAAAGTATATGCAATTTTTGTATTCAATCGATAGATGAAACCATCGATATTGCCTGATCTTTTTGTTAAACAACATCATACGACATTTATCTCAATGAAAGATGAAGTCTTTACTGAGCATTATTTTAATATTTTTAAAAAAGTATATTTAACTTTTTACCGATAACGATTAAATTTTTTACCGATAACGATATTTAATCGTTGCCTATCGATTATATAACAGATTTGCTTTCAAAACAATCATTTTATATATTTACTGCTAATACAATTTCATTTTGGGCTTCTGTTAAAATTTAATTCAAGTTTCAACCAAAATCGATTGCTTTAGTTTGTTATCGACTCTTTTAACTTCATTTCAAATGATATGTCGACATACGAAAAATCTGTAAAATGAAATGATCAAAAATATAAAAAAAAAAATTTTATTTTAATTTTTTCTAATAAATAATCGACTTTTCTCGAAATATCGATCGTGTACTAATTCCTATCGATTGTATGTCACATTTGCTCCCAAAATAATCGATTTATTTACAGCTAACGGAATTAAATTTTAAACTTCTTTTAAATAAAACATTTTATTTAAGTCTCCACAAAAATCGATTGTTTAAGTTTTTTATCGATTTTTTTGAACCTAATTTAAAATTATATGTTAAAAACGAATCATTAAAGACTAAAACAAATGTAATCTCTCTCTCTCTTTCTCTCTCTTCATCGTTGCTTTCTCTCTCTCTATCTCTCTACCTCTCTCTCTCTCTTCTGCACCCTTCTCTCTCTCCTTTCTCCCCTTGAGTCGTTTCTTCATAATTGTCACCTGTTTATTATTTTTGCCAGTTCTCCTCATGTTGTTGTTGTTGTTGACATTGTTGTTGTTGTTGATTTCTTGTTGGCCATTAAGAGTTGAGGCTAATAATAATTCCGTAATTCCGTCGGTTGCATTAAGACCACATTATCTGCGTTTTAAGCCGTTAATTGTTGACGAATGCCGGCCATAAAATGTGAGCAGAGAAACGACGACGACAGTTGAGTGAAAATGGCGGACGCTTCTTTTATTGATGGCCAATGACAGAGCTCCCTTCTGCCCCCTCCTCCTGCCCCCTTATTGGTTGTCAGTTGCACTTGTTGCTCCAATCGAAGTTCCCCTTCCCACTTAACGAAGATCGTAAAACTTTTTACGATTCACCAATTAACCGATGATAATCAAATCACTTGAGTACATTTGCCCCTCCCCCTTCCAGTCGCCCCTTCCAGTCCTTTCCACGCATAATTCTTGGACGCCTGTCGCCAGCTCGATTGACGACTGTCCGTCCGTCCGTCTTTCCAGTCTTTCTAGGGTCATAAATACTTTTACGATTCTATAATTTGATTTGGGCATTTTTATTTTTTAATATTTCTTGGTTTTCTGCTTCTTCTACCACCTTTTTTTTAAATTGGCCTAAGCTTCCTGTTCTCCTCTTCTTCTTCTCCTTCTTCTTCTTCTTCTTCTTGTTTTTATTTCTCTTTTTTATGTGCTCGATCGTAAAATTCGTTTGATAAATTATTATTTGGAATGTCGATGCTAAAGGTTTATCTATTCAATATTCCAGTATTCCAGTATTGGAATGTGCGCCGCGAACATCAAAACAAAATCATGGAATGTAGAATTAACAAATTAATGCTGCATAAATTCTAATAAGAAGTATAAAAAAACTTAACGAAGTCCTTTCGTCAAATACTAACAAAAAATTGACGAACAGCAAAGCAAAGCAACAAAACTATTTACATATAAACACACATACACATTCAGCTGCTTTACATTGTCACACACACACGCATACAGACAAAACGCCCGCACATTGCAAAAAATGTCAGACAGAGAGACAAAATGTCGAAAGCGCGACAGCTGCAGCAGCAGCCGCAGCAGTGGCGCAGACGACAGCAGCAGCAGCAGCAACAGCAAAAGCAACAACAACAGCAACAAATTAGAACGAGCCAACTTCACATAGACACACACACACACACATGCAAACAGCCAGGCAGCAGGGGGAGTGAGTGAGCCAGCGCATGCGAGTGAGAAAATTTGTTTTGAACTGTCATAAATCTTAATTGTGGCGGAGTGATGGAATCGGAATTCACTGTGAAGCCGACTTACCAAAGGGTGACGCGCTGACGAAACGCTGCAGCTAATTTGAGAGCAGCAAACAGACAGAGCGAGAGAGAGAGAGAATTAGTACGAGAGCGGCAGCATTTGTGTGAGCGCAAACATTTCCCCTGCGCTTGCATGGCTGTGTTCCGTTTCCATATCGTACACACAGCGCAAAACATAAACAAGATTTATTGCAGTTCCAATTGGTGTTGTAGGGGAAACCGCTTTAGCCGCCATGCGCATTCGATTTGTGCTCTCTCTCTCACTCGCTCCCTCTCTCTCTGTGAGAAAGCGCGCTCTCGTCGCACCGGCCGCGCGCCACATTTTCAGTCAACAACAGACCTTTGCAGCGAACGATCATGTTCGAGAAGCTCTGTGGCGCGCCAAGAAATACACGTAAAACGTAAACGTAAAGGGTAAAAAAGCGCGTGGACAGATTCGCGCTGTCGCCGTCGAGAGTCGTCGTCTTCGCAGTCGTTGTAATTAATTAGCACAGACGCCAACGTCTCTGTCAGCGTGCGCGAGCGAGACAGAAGCACATTTAATCACAGCATTTGTGACAGGCAGCAGCGTCCATCTCCAGTGGGGGAGGAGAAACACAACACACACACAAACACACCAGAAAAAGTAAAGCAAAGCAGCAAAGTAATCAACACACGCTGCGCTGTCGACGTCGCGTTTTTGGTGGGGGCGCCAAAGCACTCGCATAACAAATTCAACGACAACAACAACAACAACAACAACAACTGCGCATTGCGTTGCGCCGTCGCTTAACGCAATCGAATCAGAAATTGCCGTCGCCAAACGCGCGCTTCGTGTTAACGAACGTCGCCGTCGCCGTCGTCGTCAAATCGTCGTTGTCAGCGTCGTGTTTCAAGTCCAACTCTCGTCAAAAGCAACAGCAGCAACGACAACAACAACAAGAACAACAAAAGAAAGAAGAAGAACGCCGCCAACGCAGCTTCCAGGCTCCCATCTCTTCCATATCCACAAAGCAGACAAAACGAAACGAAACGAAACGTGCGCGTCGCTGCCACCGCGCTTTGAACTTCATTTTTTTGGTATCAATCAGCACAGCGGCAGCAAAAGAAGCATCAGCAGCAGCGTCAGCAGAACACGCAAACGCATTGTTGTTGTTTGTGTCTGATTCTTGACTGAATCAGTTTGACAGCCGACGCGACGCGACGCAGCAGTGCCAGTGGCAGAGACAGAGGCAGCAAAAGAAGAAGCGACCCGAGACTGAGACTCAACTGAACTGAACTGTGAAGAAGCAGCAGCGACGCAGCCAGTGACGACACGGCAACGCCGACGCCGACACATTCATTCGCTGTTCGACTCTCAAACGAGTAACGACGGAATCCGGATGAACCGCACAAAACACGCACGCACACATACAAAACAAAACAAAAAAAAAGAAACAACAACAAAACCAAAACACACACACACGCATACATGCAAATGCAAAAGCGAGCGAATTGTGTGCGACTGCGACGCGTGTTCTGAATACAACAACAACAAAAACAACAATAATAAAAGCAAGAAATTCAATTATTTAAATCAAAAATTAAATCTGAACGCCATCTAAAAGTGTGATAAAAAATAAAATACAACAAAATGAAATGCATAATTTAACAAAAAAATAATACGAATTATTTTCAAATTGAATGCGTCGCATAACAACAAAAAAAAAAAACAACAACAACACATGCAGCATATCTAGTCAAAATTCACAACAACAACAACAAAAAGAAAAAATGTTTAATCAAGACTGAAAACAACAACAAGTAAATCTACAAAATAACAACAACAAATGGTTCAACAAAAGTATACGTAAAACAACAACAACAACAACAAATATATATTTATTAAAAATAAAATACAACAACAAATATTTATATTTAACAATATTTTGCTCACCAAAAAAACAAAACTTAAACAAATTAAAGTTACTTAAAAAAAACAAAAACAAAACAAATTCAAACGAAGTATACGATTCAAATGCAATTATTAAATTAAATTAAATAAAATTACCTAAATATTTAACATACAATTTTCTGTCTGCCATATGAAAAATATTAAGTAAACTATATAAAGAAACTAATAATAAATAAACTAAACTACACTAATTAACACACAAGTTATACGCAGCTCAAACGCTAAAAATTCTATACAAAAATTAAAAAAGTACCAAGTGCAAATAAAAACAGAAAAAGAATTATTGAAAAATTATATAAATTATAGTTAAAGCATATGAATATTGTGTCAAATTAAAATTAAGTTAAAGTTAAACAGAGTGCAAGAAATAGCAAAATATTTAATTTGCCATTTTCCCCCAAAAAAACAACCCACAATTTACACTCTTAAACACATTTAAGAAAACCCGACAAAATTCAACAAAATCTGAACATGTTGCACGAGGCTTTGATGCTCGAAATCTACAGACAGGCGCTAAATGCCGGGTAAGTTTAAGATACATATAAGTTTGAGATACATCAAGAACTTGGTAATAGAATTTAAAGAGAATTATAAAAAGATAGTAAGGATTCAAAAAGTTAAGGGATAAATCCAATTTTTAAATAAAATAAACAAGGTCAGGAATTTTAAGTTGTTTTTTAAATTTTTGACGATGAACCTGTTTCATTATCATAATTTTATAATTATATTTTAAAACAGTTTACACAACTCAACTTAGAAATATCTGAATAAATTCTTTTTTAACTTTCTTAACTCTATTGCAAAAAAGTTAAGTTTCCCAAATAAATTTAATCAAATGCAGATTAAAGATATTTGAACCTACAGATTGAAGATTTACAATTTATTTAAGTATTTTCAAACTTGAAATGACTTTAAAAGTGATTTAAGTACAATTCAAACTTGATTCAAACACATTGAATCACATCATAGCAGACAAGCCAGAACCATTTGGGAATTCCAAGTCAGCGAACGTAAAAATTATATAATACAGTTGAACTTGCGTAACTCAAACTTCAATAACTCGAATTTCTCTTTAAATCGAACTAAATGAATGACAGTTAAATTAAAAAACTTAAGAAAAAGAACTCTATAAGTCGAATATCTCCAAAACCCGAACCTTTTTCTGGTGATTTGAGTTATTGAAGTTTGACTGTATATAAAGAAACTTGATTAAATATAGTATCGAATTGATCTGGGAGTTGAGTCTGAGTCCCAAACTTATATTAAGAATTTTGGTACTCATTTCTAGTCATTCTAGAGTTTTACTTGACTTAAGATTCGTTGTATTTATAACAATATTGTAAGCACTTGTTTAAAAAATTCTTGTGCGTATTTTCAGCAAATTCGTATTTATATCAGGAATATATTTTCAGTATTTTTTTGTCACAATTGTTTATATTTCATTTTGTATTCATCAAAGCTCTAATTAAGCTGCTCAAGTTAAGATCTCAAGTTAATCGATTTCTGTGCGGTTCTTTCCCTTGACTTTAATTGTACTATAATCAAAGATGTGTGAACACATCAAAATTGATTATGGCATTTACTTATGATGATTTGCGACTTGTTGATTTCAGTTTACAGTTGAATTTATTAGTATTTAATTGAAATATATATTTAGAAAAGGATTATACTAAATAGATGTGGAAATATTCATAGGCTTTCTCGAGAAGTATTTAAAATAATTAAATTTTTAATTGAAATATATTTTAGATAAATTCAATTAAAAAATTGCTCATTCCTATTGAAAATATTTAAGTTAAATATAAGAGCTTACCAACTTATTGACTTTATAAATATCTGATAGGTTGTATACATTTTTGAGATTTCAATCTTACTTGTTGCCACAAAATTGTGGCAATTGTTTAGAAATATTTTTGTACTTGCTTTAGGTTGAATTCGAAACTGGTTTCCACTCAGAAATATACGTCAAATTAAACTGGTTAATCGGCGAACGTATGTGTTATCGTTTCGGTAATCCATTAAATGATTGCTCTTGATTTTGTTTTGCATAATTGATATCGAAAATAAATCTGACGAATCTCTGGCAAAGCGTCGTCAACATTTTGAGCACCTGTCGTGATAAATTTTTCGAAACCAAATGTATTTTTATATATATGCGATATATGTATCTATATATCGAGAGAAAAGCACCAAAAGATTTGATTTATAATGATTAAAGTGATAGAGAAACATATCAGAAACTCAGTCAAAAAACTATTCTATTTAACTTAAAAACAAGTTGAGAATTATAATTATCAGTTGCTTAAATGTTTTCATAGGCATTGCGTTGAAACTTGTTTCTCGCTAAATTTATCGATTCAAATTAAATTGTATTGCAATTGAAAACGAGTTTAAAAGTGCAACAAAAATTGCTAGGATTGTATTTTCTTTACTTTTTTTGCATCTTTCATGTATCGATTTTCCGCTTAGTTTCGCAGTTTTCATTTTTCATCAATTTCCCAGGCGAATGACGATGATGACGTACATAATGAATAAATCATCAGTGCGATTTCTCGAGCCAAAAAGGCCGAAATCAAATTCGTTCATGTGGGTGTGTGCTTTGTATCTTTGTATCTGTATCTGCGTATCTTTGTAGCTGTATCTGCGTGTGTGCCTATTACTAAAAGATTTATGCTCGCCATTTGCAACTAAGAGAGAAGGTCGAAAGGGGAGGAGGGGTAAATTGTGTAGTAATATTTAGTTTAATGCCTGAGATTAGTCATGTGATCTCGCTGTATCTGCAAGTACAAGTATCTAAGTATCTCTATGTCGCAGTTATGAAATTTACCATATAATTTCCTAGATCAACTCGTCAATCTGTTGACCAACTATTTGTTTATTAATGAGACAATTCCAACTGCATTCACCGAGTTGCGTATAAATCATTTTGATTTAAGCTTCATCAAATAACAAGATTGCATATTATGATAACTGACACGGGGGAAAACTTGTCGCAGTAACTGTTACTGTTGTTGTTGTGGTATTTCATATGAAAAAAATGTTTATATCACAATTTGCAATCTGTAAATCCAATTAGCCGACTGCGCACAGCTAAACGTTAGTATATGTATTAAGTATCTTTGTATCTGTATCTTTGCATCTGTATCTGTGAGTGAAAGGCGCAAAACGTCATGAGTCACATTTTCCAACTTGAAATTAAGCATTACATATCAAAAACTCATCAATATTATGCGACTATCCATCAATGGGCTTAACTTTCTTGGCCAAGTTGCTGGGACACGTTAATGCAGGCTAACTAAATGCTGAGTGATCGCTTAGCTGTGGCAGTTGATATGTAAAATAGTTGAAGTAAAATTGAAAGCGGTTGAAAGAAGTTGAAAGACTGTTGCCAACTTGTTAATGGAAAGAATGTCAATTTAATTTACGTAATTAGTTTAAAAAACCAATCAATTATAAATATATTATTAACTTAATCAGCATAAAAGTCAGTAAAAGTGAATAATGTAATGCAAGAGCTAAGAACTTGCTGTAAGGAATTTGTTATTTAAATCATATAATTTTATTTAAATTATATAAATTTACCCGAGTCTTCTAATAAGAAAGAATGTCAATCTAATTTACGTAACTAGTTTAAGAAACCAATCAATTATAAATATATTAATGACTTACTCAGCATAAAAATCAGTAAAAATTAATAATCTAATGCAATATAATTATATTTAAATTATATAAATTTACCCAAGTCTCCTTTATTAATAGTTTTTCTTATTTTCCTTGTAATAACAATTAAATGGTTTCTTTTAATAACAGTTTAATGACAATCTGCTGACTAACTGCATTACTCACATATTGTTTATTAAAAAAATGGCCATAACTCTTTTCGCTTAAATGTTTTCAACAACCAACAAAATGTCGTTTTCGCTGCTTTAAAATTAATCCGTCAGTTGATTATTGATCAAGTTCTGATTTTAGCCATTTCCGGACAAAACGTCAACAACGCGACAGCGAATCATCAAAAATTCCCCAACAATTGCACCCACGTCAAATATATTTTAAAGATTATTTAATAAAGATGAACAATTTAAAGCAGCTTAACACATTTTGTGAAACACGAATACGAAATGAAACTATTTGTTAAAGTGATAAAAATAGTTTGTAAAACAGCGCAAAATATTAAGGAAATAAAACTATAACAAATGTTTGGTTGAAAATAATTTAAAAGTCGCTGCAATAAATGATTTAAGAATAACTAATTTATGCAAAATATGTGGAATTGCTTTTTGTCGTCAGTTTAATGAGCTGATTTAAACAAAAAATGGAAACAGATCTCATCAAAAATGCTTAAAGATAGAGTAAGAGAGAGAGAGGGAGAGAGAGAGACAGAGAGATGTCTGATGATAATCACGATGATGAGCTTCGATCATAATTCACGCAGTTCGAATTAAACAGCATTGTTCAAATCAAAAAATATATGCATACATAGCTCGATTTTAACGATTTTTACGAGCAAAACTTGTCAGCCTCAATGTGTAGATAGAGAGAGAGAGATGGGGAGAGAGAGGGGGCGGCATTTGAAAAACAGCTGGGCACAGTTTCGTTTTGGTTTATGGGCCGTTGTTAGATTTGAATAACAAATGAAATGTTGACATATGTTTCATATTGTTGCCATTGTTGTGCCACTTGCTCTTGTTGCACACACACACACATGCATACATACTTATATATTGTTTTATATATGTATCTGTAGCAAAAAAATTTACAGATTTCACGATTAACTATCAGCTAATCTTTTGCCCAGTGCGTGAAAGTCTCTATAAAGTTATTTTTTCAAAACTAAAGCTTTCACTAATGATCTATGACATTTGTTAGCAAGACAGACAGAGACAGCGAGATGGTAAGAGCGAGACAGCAAGCTGTGCAAATATTAGCAAATTCAGCTCAAGATTATTGCCAACTCTAACTTCAGTTCAATTTCATTTCAATCAAATGCGAGTTAATTTCAATCTTCAATAATCATAATATGTTTATTTAATCACAACATTAAATCTATATTTAGTTTGTTGTAAAATTAGCGCAATTTATGATTGTCGACGGGGTTATCGCAGCTCATGAAATTAGTTTAATCTGGGAATTGTAGTTTAGATTAAGTAAACATGGAGGTCAAGCTGTTGTGTTAAGTTTAAATCAATTACGATTAATTAGCATTCACACTTTAGTTAATCACGAGACTAAACTCGGGAATTGTCCAGAAACTAAAAATTTGTTATCTGTGCTGATTATATACTTATTTATTTAGTTTTTTAATATTCATACATGTATTTATTTAGATTAAATGATTTTTTCTATTGAAAAATAAGAATGATTTTCTATAAAATTGAATTTTATAAAGGAATATTAATAATGACTTTTAATGATAAGCTTGATAATTTTACTAAGATAATTGCGATTATGTATTTTAAAGTAATCGATAGATGAATTAAAGAGTGAGAAGCATTCATGTTTGTTTTGACGTGTGTTAATTGACAAAATGTCAAATTTAGTTGAAAGATTTTGTTTTATAAATTGTATTCAATTATTCATATTGTGTTGAATTTTCTAAAATACGAAATTTATCGATAAATCTAAACTATAATCGAATTAATTACAGAGATTAAATAGTATACAAGTTAGATGTTTTACTTTTAAATTATTTAAAATAAAATTAGCTAGAAGTATCGATAAATGCAAATTATCGACACATTATCGATATGTTATCGATTAGTCATCGAAGTAAAGATTTTGTTTTATAAATTTTACATGAGTATGAAAAGAAAATTGGGTTAGATTTTCGAGTATCTGAAATTTATCGATAAATCTAAACCATAATCGATGCCCACAGAGATGAAATATAAAAGAAGATAGATGGTTTACTTTTAGGTTATTCCAAATAAAATTAGCTAGAATTAATTGACAAATGCAAATGATCTATATGTTATCGATAAGTTATCGAACTTAAATTTCTATAATTAAGCATTTAAGATATTGATAACAATTTCTGAATTCATTTACTTATTTCTCCCTCTCTCACTGTCTTCCATTTCAGTGCCCTGCCCACAGCGCGTCCCCGATCCACGGAATCGGCCAACTCCAGCGAGCGTTGTCCCTCCCACGACTCCAACTCCTCGGACAATGGCAACGGGGCTGGGGGCGCTGGCCAGCGGGACGCCTCGAGTCACGCGGGGGGCGTGATGCCGCCCACATCCAACATGTCCACAATGTCCACCATGTCCGCCATGCACTCCACATTCCCGGCGCTGCCGCCGCAGTCGCTGCCCGCCCAGCCCTCCTCCATGGAGGCCTATCTACACATGGTGGCCGCGGCCGCCCAGCAATATGGCTTCCCCCTGGCGGCCGCAGCGGCGGCGGGGCCACGCCTACCCCTGCCGCTGGCCAGCGAGGCGGCGGCGCCGTTCAAGCTGCCGCCACAGGCGTCGCCCACCGCCTCCAGCAGCCACTCGGAGGCGCTGGACTTTCGCACCAATCTGTACGCGCGCGCGGAGTCGGCGGAGCCCGCGGCCTCCGAGGGCGAGGGGGAGGCGGAGGACGAGGAGTTCGACGATGGCGCCAACAATCCGCTGGATCTCTCAACGGGCACAAGGAAGCGCAGCCATGACAACGAGTCCAACATTGGACAGATTCAGGTGAAGAAAATGTTCAAATCGGACAGTCCGCCGCCGCCGACAGCGGCTCATGCCACGCCCCCATCCGCCGCCGCCGCCTCTTCTATGTTGCCCGCTGGTGTCAATCCCTATCTGGCGGCCGTGGCAGCTGCCAACATCTTCAGAGCGGGACAGTTTCCCGACTGGAATGGCAAGAATGATCTCGTGATGGATCCGCTCGAGAAGATGTCGGACATCGTCAAGGGCGGGGCAGCGATGCACCACAAGGAGAAGCCGCAACAGAGCAACAAGGCGACGCCACCAGCTGCTGCAGCGCCGCCCAGCAAAAGTCCCGCCAACAACAACAGCAGCAACAACAACAGCAACAACAACAGTGGCAACAGCAGCAATCACAGCAACAACAACAGCTCGGAGGGGGGTGGAGGTGGTACGGGGGGTGGTGCTGGAGTCACCAAGGCACGCCACAACATCTGGCAATCCCATTGGCAGAACAAGGGCGTGGCCAGCTCCGTCTTCAGGTGCGTGTGGTGCAAGCAGAGTTTTGCAACACTGGAAGCCCTAACGACCCACATGAAGGACAGCAAGCACTGTGGCGTCAACGTGCCGCCCTTTGGCAACCTGCCCAGCAACCAAACACAGCAGCAGCAACACCATCAGCACCACCAACATCAACACCAGCAACATCAACACCAACAACACCAGCAACACCATCAAAATCAGCAACACCAGCAGCAGCAGCAACAGGCGCGCAAACAGTCTGGCAACGCCAGCAATCAGCCCTCGGCGAATGTGAAGAACGCGTTTCAGTATCGCGGGGATCCGCCCACGCCGCTGCCCAGGAAGCTGGTGCGCGGGCAGAACGTGTGGTTGGGCAAGGGCGTGGAGCAGGCGATGCAGATCCTCAAGTGCATGCGGTGCGGGGAGAGTTTCCGCTCCTTAGGGGAGATGACGAAGCACATGCAGGAGACGCAGCACTACACCAACATACTCTCCCAGGAGCAGAACATTGCCATCAAGTCTGGCAACGCCAACAACAATGATCATCACAACAAGGACAACGCCGGGCAGAACAGCCTCAGCTCCGAGGAGAGTCGCACGCTGAGCGCCGTGCTGACGTGCAAGGTGTGCGACAAGGCCTTCAGTTCTCTAGGAGATCTGAGCAACCACATGGCCAAGAACAATCACTACGCGGAGCCGTTGCTGCAATCAGCCGGAGCGAGGAAGCGACCGGCGCCCAAGAAGCGGGAAAAGTCGCTGCCGGTGCGAAAACTGCTCGAACTCAAGGCCAATCCCGAGGAGCAACAAGTGGAGAAAACAACCAATCCAAGCAAATCGGACAAATCCGAGGCGGCTTTGTTCGCGGAGCGTATGCGTCAGTATATAACGGGCGTCAAGTCGCCGGAGGAGATTGCGAAGGCGGCGCAGCTGCTGGCCAAGAACGCCAAGTCGCCGGAGCTGGAGAAGATGCAGAGCAGCAGCAACGCCAACGCGAAGGCGGGCAACAACTCCGTGCTGAGTGCCATCGAACAGATGTTCACCACCAGCTTTGATACGCCCCCGCGGCACGCCTCCCTGCCCGCCAGCTCGCCCTCGAACTCGAGCACCAAGAACACCTCGCCGGTGGCCAGCAGCATCCTCAAGCGGCTGGGCATCGACGAGACCGTGGACTACAATAAACCCTTGATAGACACCAATGATCCGTATTATCAGCATTATCGCTATACGAGCAGCGAGCGCAGCGGCAGCGAGTGCAGCGCGGAGGCGCCACGCCCACAACAGCGGGTGGAGGCGACGCCGGAGAAGCAGCCGCCAGCACAAGTTGTCCAACTGGCAGAGCAGCCCATTAAACAGGAGCCGGAGACGAGTTTGAAAATGGAGATCAAGTCGGAATTGAATGATGATCCGCAGGAGGAGCACAAGGCGGAAACGGAGGCGGAAGCGGAAACGCCGCTGCTCAATGGCAGCTACAACAACAACAACAACAACAACAATAATATAAACAGTAATAATAACAATAATCATGGCAATAACTCGCCCAAATCCTCGCCAGCTGCAGCTCCCACGGCCGCCTGCAGTCCAACGACACGCAATCTGGCAACGCCGCGCAGTCCGGCGGACAGTCAGCGCTCGGCCACGCCCAAATCGCCCGCCTCCAGTCACGGCAGCAGCAACGAGGGCGGCGTATCCAAGAAGGCGTCCTATCCCAGCGATTCCCTCAACGCCTTGAGCTCCATGTTCGATTCCCTGGGCAGCAGCGGCCAAAACACGCGCTCCAAATTGGCAGCAGCAGCGGGAGGCGGATCGGGAGGAGGAGGAACATCCGGGGGAGGAACCTCCGGAGCAGTTGTAGATGCCACGCCCGAGAATCTGAGTGCCAGCAATTCTCTGGCTGCACTGCGTCAATTCTGCGTGAAGAAAGAGAAGACCGCCTAAAGAGCACAGAACACAGAGGGAAACAATTGTTGCCACCGAATAATCATTTTTCGTTGTTTTGGAACAATTAATCGACAATCTAACGATCGATTTTTTGTCAACCTTTTTGTTTGCCTTCCTCGCCTGCCACCCCGCCCCCACCTCCTCGCCAGGGGAGTGGCGAGTGCGGGGAGAGGGGGTGAGTAGGGGAGGGTAGGGTCAATGTCTTCAGCTTCTTCAGCGCGACAACTTTGCAAAAGACAACAACAACAACAACAACCACATTCATCCTCCATGATGATGACAGATCGGCAATGGAGACGGCAGAATCGAACTGCCCGCTGCCACGCCCACATTTGTGTGATGTGCGCCACGCCCACCTTCAGCTACCAACTGGCAAATGCGCCGACTTTTTCAAGGTAATTATCACTAAACATTTGAACTTTCTATGTATTTTATTTTTTAATATGTATTAGTTTACTAAAAAAATATTGGCCGTGTTCACCAGAAATAATCTTTTTTTTTTTTTATTTATTATAAAAATTTGGTTAGTTGACTTAATAAATAAAAGTACAATTCAGTTTTAATCTTATGTTAGTCTCTGATCGAGCTATCGGGCCATAATTAATCTTAAGTGTAATCTTTCTTTTCAAAAAAGGAACGAATCAATCAGTAATCATGTATCAGAAATCAAAAAATTTTGGATGGGTTTGATGAAATTTTAAGGCAAAATCAAAGTTGTCATTTCTTTTTTTTTGTCAAAGTTTTTAATATTTAACAAAAAAAAATTCAAAACAGCTTAGCGCAAAATGCTAAATGTAATGGGAATGAACACAACAAAAGACCAGATTTAAAATAATAGTTGATAATTGCATTAATAAATAATCAAGCAAATATTGTATGCGCATTTAATATTTTTAAATAAGAAAGCTTAAAGCACTTTTCCTAACCATATTCCTTAAAAATACGCGGATTCCAACGTCTTCTTTGCATTTTTTTTTAAGAAAACCAAATTAAAATGAATAAAATGGTTTTCTTATTCATTTTGTTCTATTTATTTTCAAATGTGGCCGAAAGCCTGTGCAGCTAGCGCTATATTGTTTTTGTTAGTTTAAGTTTTTAAGCTTAACTATCATTGTTAATAAATAAATAAATATTTTCAAATCTTGTGTTCTGTTGATTACGATTTGTTGTATCGATAACAAAGCATCACAACCACAGAATTTCAGCGTACTATTTTGGTGATGAATATTCAGTTATCAATATCACCAAATTTTGAAATCATGATACAGATTTCATCGATATTCTGTTTTCGATTTGTTCTGGTGAACACGGACGTTGAATCTAAAATTAGATTAACTAAAATATTACAATTTAATTCAAATTCATTTTTAATAAAATATAGCAAAGTTTAAGTAACTAATTTTTTGATTAAACATTTTTTGCAATAATTGGAACACGTTTAAGTTATCTCAAACTTTCCTATAAATAAAATTTTTTTGTTTATTTTTTCGTAATTTTCTCGTCATTATTTTTGGTCTTAAGTTTTCCCATTCTTCATATTTTATTATTTTCCGATCTTTTCCATTCTTTTCCGAATATATTTTCAATATTCTAATTGATTTGTTCATTTAAAAAATTTCGCTTTTCTAATCCTACTTTTCTTTTTAGTAATATAACCATTTTATTAATTGTAAATTTTTCCAATTTTATTTCATTGCAGGATTCCCAACAGCGCCTCGTTCGACATCCTTGAAAGACTTTGGCTACGCTGTGCTGAACAATTGGCTTTGAAAATCTGTAACGTTGGGTCCTTTGCCCAAGTGAAATGAAATAAATGAAAATTGTATGAAAAAAAGAAAGAAAAACTAAAGAAAAATTGAAGCAAATATGTTAAAAAGATGAAATCAATTGGAAGATTTAAAGCCCTTCTCAGGGTTGCCAAATGCCTGGGCAAAGTGAATGAAATTTGGAAAAAAAAAAAGCAGAAAAACAGAAAAAGAAAATATGAATCATTGTGATCAAAATAAACCGACTTTTATTGAATTTATAAAACGCTATTTGTACTTTTTATTGGGTAGTGGAAATTTTGATTTACAGAAATTCAAACACGATTTGGTTTTAGGGATAAGGAGAAAATATAGTTTAGAAATTTTGAACTATTTGTTGAAACCATTTTGCCTTTAGCTAAAATTTTGATGGATTCATTTGGAGTTCAACCCCTAATTTTATTATCGAAAATATATTTGTGGAACGTCTCTTAAGAACACACCTCCATGAGTAGGAAATAAATCACTTTGAATTAAACTATTTCAACCCCTAAGTGAGCGCTCAAAAATAGCTGAATTTTGACTTCAAATACAAGATGGTGTAGCTCAGTGAATGAGTTTTGAGAAAGATACTTTCATTGGTTTTTTAAAAATAATAAAACAGTCGATAACTTGAATCTGCGACTTCAACTCAAATATTATTCAGCTGACAACGACAAATGGAACTTTACAACAGAATATTTTTCTATAATTGCAATTTCTAGTTGCGTTTTTTGTTTGGAATGCCCGTGCTCGCCTTCTTCTGTTTCTCGGGCGAACGTTTTCCGGCCAGGAACGAAGTGAGCAGATCCCCAAAATCGGGCACTACGGTCGGAATCTTGGGGAATTGTATGTTCTCGATCTCGCGCTTCGTTTCCGGATCGTTGATCAGTCGGGGCAGCACCAGCATCAGCAGCAGGGGCACCACCATCAGCAGCACCATGGGATTCATGACGTAGTCCATGATGTTCCACTGTTCCCGAATGCGAAAGTATCTGCGACGCCCTAATGGCTTCATAAATAGTGGATAGGGCAACTTGACCACTTGATTTGGCCGGATGTGACTCAGTTTTCTGGCCCGAATCTTGCCCTTGTTCGAGATGTCAACACGTACTGATTGAAAATAAATATCCGGATGATAGATCTCCAGTACATGGGATCCGGCTGGAACTCCGCTGATCACAAAGTTGCCATCCTGACGCACAAATCCCAAATACTCGCCGCCATTCAGGGAGACCGTTATATCTGCCGGCCATTTTGCGCCCACACCTAACTGCGGATCGGGGGGCAGGACCACGCCCTCAATAATGTGCAGCTCGTCGGCTGTCTTCTCGGTGCTCAGCTCGTTGTCCTCCTCCTGGGACACGGACAGTGCCTGCAAGCAGCTCAACACTAAAAGTATTACTAAATTTTTCAACATATTTTTTTCGATTTGGCGTTCGATTTCGAACTGTGTGTGTCAGAAAAGTATTCCCTGACTTCAAGCTTGGAATTTTTTCTAGTGTTAAAGCAAAGCAATGTTTGGAATGACAAATTGAGCATAACAAATTGGGGTGTTCTACATGGATATTAAAAAAAAAAGTTTTTTTCGATACGGTTTTTTGAATAAAGTTTTTTCTTATGAGATAAAATTTAGAATACAAAAATAATACCACAAAAAAAAAACCACAAGAAATTCGAAAATATAGGAAAAACAACTCTTAATTATTTTAATTCATTTAAATTTTAACTTAATTAATTTAATTTATATGATTTCTAGCTTATCTTAATTTTATTTTTTATAATTCGTATATTTTTTTTTATTTATTTATTTTTTTTTGAGTCCAAGTGCCAAAAGCTAACGCTTATTATTTTAGGCACTAGTCACTATTACAAGCATCGGTTTTAAAATATTATTAATATAAAACAATTCAAAATTATTAAGTTTAGTTATAGTTTTAAGCAGGGACCATAACACTTAAAATTTTTTTTTTGTCCAAAAAATTAAAAAATAAGAGTTATTTGCTGATTTTTATAAAAAAAGATATTTTTAATTATTAAAATTAATTTATATGATAAAAATCAAAAATAATTATTATTTTTAAATTTTTATATACAAATTTAACCCTAACTCTTATTTCCAATTTTTATTTTTTATTTTTATCATATAAATTAATTTAAATAATTTAAAATAATTTTTTTTTTTTTTTTTTATTTCTTAAATTTGTTTTCTTTAAAGTTGTCTTTTTTAAATTTTTTTTATCAGTGATGACATTTGTTTTTGTCATAATTTATGTACTCCAATCTGTCCTCCATGCTCACATGCTCACAGTGGTGTTCAAAATTTGTATTTTCCTATCCCATGGTATATTTATATTTTACAGTGTGCTTTCGGATACTCTGATACCATTGATTTACTATCATTAACTAAGCTCTAAATTTGCTTTGACATTTTACTCTATAACCTTAGTTTTATTAACCTTTATTATTCTGCAAACGACACTTAGCATTGTCCTCCAGTGTCACTTTATTTGATTTGTAATTAAACTAGACATATTTATTCTCTATAATTTAATGAAATCATTGCCAGAAATTACGGCTTCCTGAATACTTTGAATGACGCATTTGAGTGGCATGCCGCAATCAGCTGCCCCCTCCCCTGGCCCCCAACCCCCTCCCCCTTCAAACGACGATCGTGACTATTGTGACTTTTTGTTCGACGATCCTCATGTGGAGGCAGCGAGTTGAACCTTTGCTTTTGCTCTGTGTGGCACAAGTTCGCGAAGCTGCCACAAATTTGCACTTTTTGAGGAACGTTCTGTCCGCATGCAACACGTTGTCGCTTCTGTTTCTGTTGAGAGGCAGAAGGAACCTGAACTGAACTGAACTGCAATTGCCAATTGCCACAAAATGTGGCAAACACGATTATGCGATAATTTCGATTTGCCGTCTTTGCAACATGTGCAATAATTTTTATTTTTCACATTTTGTTTTCGGCGTTGCAAGTAGCACTGAGATTTCAACAAGTGCCCAAACGATTCTCCAGCCATAATTTTCTCAAGCCACCAGGTTGCATGCCTCATCATCATCATTATTACGTTTGTAGCAGCATAATCATCATCATTATCAACATCATTATCATCGTTGTGTCGTCATTATGGCAATTTCGTGGCCATCGTTTGATTTAGCGCCATTTGCAGCCACTGTGGTTGCTGTGGCTCCACAGTCTGTTGTGGTTGTTGTTTCTATTTAAATATCTGTTGTTGTTGCTGTTGTTGTTGCTGTTGTTGTTGTTGTTGCTCCTCTTGGCCATTAAACTGAGTTGTTGGCTGCACTCAATTGACAGCCGAGGCGCATGAAAATTTAAATTATGGCGTCGGCTTCTCCGATTCGAATGTGCTACCTATTTACGAGTACCCGAACTGAATGAACTGAGCTGAACTGAATGCATTCAAATGCTCATTCACAGTCTCAAGCTCAGCCCAAGTTGCGATTCGTCTTTGGCATTTCGGATTCGCGAATTCAGATGTAGATTAAGTTGCTGCGATTTTCAGCACAAATCATCAACGTTGGCAACGTGATTTGCCATTTACCAAAAAGCGTTTGTTGTCTATGCAAATAGTACAGTCAGGCAACGCTATGATGAACTTAGAGAAACATTGAGAGACATTGAAAAGAAGAAAGAAATTGAGAAAAAGAAACTTGCTAATTTCCTATTACAAAATTCAATTTAACAATTTAAAATATTTTAATTAGATTTTAAAAGTTATCAAATGTTTAAAACTAAAAAAAATGCTTTATTTAATAAAGTATGCAATTTTATTTGTAGATATTTTTTTATCAAAATTAAATTTAATAATTAAAATTGTTTTAATTAGATTTTAATTGTTATCAAATGTTTAAAATTCAAAAAGGAGTTATTTAATAAATTATTATTTAATAAGCCATTATTATTCTGTATATATATTTTTTTGGTCTTTGTATTAATATAAAATTCAATATTTTGTATACTTATAAAATCTAATTTTTGTAAATTTTTAATAAAATGACTGAAAATTAATTTATTTATTTAATTGACATTAAACTAAGCGCAGTTGGCCAAAATTTCGTTTAAAAATTAAAATAAAATAAAGAACTGAAGTCAGAAATTATTGAGAAATTATATATAAACTTAAATACATAGAAAGAATAAAGTATAAATATATTGATAGATTAATGTACAGTAAACCACAATTGTCTTCATACAGCATAAATTTGTCAAATTTGCGCATAATAAAGATGTTTTGATGCGGGTTTCTTATATTAATCTTTTATTCAATTAAATCTAATGATGCAAAAATTTCTTTAACCCATTAAGTACCCATCGAAAATTTTGAACTTAAAAATAAAGTCAATTTTTCAACTTTTTTCCCTGATTTTTTCCAAAAAATAATTTGATACAGAAAAATTCTTCAAACAATTCTAAGAGGGACTGAACAATTTTACAAAAATATGTTTGCTAGTATTTTTTATAATATTTTGAAAACTGCAAAAAAAAACACTTTTTGTGTGAAAAGTAGGAAAAAGGGGATTTAGGATTTTCAAAAAATAATAAAAAATTCATTAGAACGAGATTTAATTGAATAAAAGATTAATATAAGAAACCCGCATCTAAAGATCTTTACCATACGCAAATTTGACAAAAATTTAAAAATTAAAATTATCCTGAATGTTAAGTACAAAAATGTTTTCTCTTCCTTCCTTAGTCTAACTTCATTCATATAATCACAACTTCAAACTCAGATAAATATTCAAAAAATACCCAAAAATATCAAGAATTTTGTGGTAACTTCAGAGTTGTGTTGAAGGGATTCCGCAGTTGTTCTATGAACTGCGTTTTCTGGGGAATACCGAAATGTGTTAAGTTATGCAGGAGACGTCAGCACGACGACAAAAAACTTGATGATGGCAAACCCAAAAAAATGAAATGAAATTGGCTGCTCGTTTGGGGCCAATAATTTCAGGAATTGACACAAACTAAATAAATCACTCAGTGGAGCCCAAAAGCGAAAAAAAAGGGAATGAAAATCGATCGATGAAGATGGGGACAAGGACAACAACGACAACAACAACGAGAAGAAAAAGAAAAGGAGCCTGGCAATTTCTGAAGTCGAGCTGAAGTCGTGCCATACTTGTTGGCTGTCAGGATCGGTAACGTTTTGCGGTAAGTTAAGTTAGCCTGGCCCGAAAGAATCACAGCCAAATGACCCATTGTTATTGGCATTTGGTTCCTAAACAATCGACATTGGCATTGGCATTGGAGCTGAAACAAAGGACAACAAGTCAGGACAGGAGGACAATCGATCGTAGCATCGACATGGACAACTTGCGAGATCTGTCGCTTCGACAAATATCGCCCATGAATATTTAAAGCTACTTTGCGATCTCAAAAATAAATAAAAATAAAATAAAAAAACAAAAGGTTGCAGTTTTTGAGCTGAATATTTATGGTTGTCAGTTGGGATATTTCATTGGAATTGCCATGCAAATCATATAAGCAGAGAGAGTCATGAGTACTCGTATTCATTAGGTATTCGCTGTGTGATATATGAGTGCACCCATCCAAACTGATTGATAAGCAAGAACTTCAAGTTGTAAATCCGAGTCTTATCTTAAACAATGCCATTAAACGATTTTCTTACAATCGTTCAAATACACAAGTATATGAATACTTTATTTATATTATATATGATAGTGTCCGGGATTAAAGACTCGATTGAGTCACGTCGAATGCGAATCGTATTCACTTGCCAATCTCAATTTTGGATTTATGATCGTTGTGCAGAATTACATACGTATAATAATAAAGCCCTATAGACATCGAACTCTGATTGTAAATCCATCAATGGGGCTATCAACATTTTGATTGATTTATAAGCTTTTAATCGTTGCTGATCATATTTCTTAGGGGAATTATTGTTTATTCACTGCCTGCGATTAGATTAAAATTGTTTATGGAATCGCTGAAATGTTGGTTAAGTTCAAAAACTGATATTGAGCATATTATATATTATTATGCGATCACATTGGAACAGGTTAGTTTCTTGCTCACGTGAGCGAGCTCTGAATTTACGGCCTAATCTTGAGATTAATTCATAAAGTTGTTTTTTTAGATTAATTGAAATAAATAAGTTGAGCTCGATTTGAGATTAATTCATAAAGTTGTTTTTTTAGATTAATTGAAATAAATAAGTGGAGCTCGATTTGGAGATACCCTGTAAGTGGATAGAAGTTAATTTTAATTATTGGTTTATTAATAAAAATTTAATAAATAATTATAAAAGTTTACTTTAATATATTACAGGGTATCTAATAGAGGGTATTCAATAATATTTGAATATTTTCATTTTATAACCATTAACTTTAACAACAACAACAACACACAAAGGGAAAGATCAGCTTTACAGCTGATTTATCACTTTTGCGACTTAGAATTCTCAACTGGTTCTGCATATCGACAAAAATTACACCTCGAGCTTACTAAACTTATCTTTAAACAAATAGATAGGTCGCTAACCAACGAAAATCATTTAAAATGTTATTTTGTTTTTATATTTTAAACATTAACTTTAAAAATAAAACTTTTGAAGCCTCCAAGACATTCAATAAATATTTTTAAAAATTACAGGGCTAGTCGATCTTTGTACTCAACTCAATACTCGACTGTATCTCAAGCTCTCGGCTCATCATGGCTGATTACAAGGTGGCCCTGTCCGCTGTGGCATGCACTCTAACAAAATTCCCAAATGACATAACATATTCTAATAGGCGCAAAAATATCTTCTAATTAAAAGAAAATTGTTGAACATGTCTGCTGGATAGCTCAGCAATTTTTGCAGCTTTGTTTCAGGCTCTACTCGATTTTTTTTACTTCTTTTTTGTGCTTGACTGTGGTTTGCATCGAATGAATCAGGCAGAAGAGTCCAGATATGGCTGCAACATTGACGACCACGACGAGGCAAAAGACAACGACGTTGAGCAGGAGAATGAGACTGAGAATGAGAATGAGGATAAGGATGAAGATGATGATGATGATGATGAGGAGGCTGCAACAAGATGGAGTGAAGTTGGGAGGAGGTTGTTGTGTGTGCGCATTTAAAACAAGTTCAAGATGCAAACAATGGATCATTATCCAGATACAGAAGAAGAGCGAAGAAGCTAAAGTAAAAAAATAAAACAGATACAATCGAGTGCAATCGCCAAGTTAGCCCAGCATTCCCATAGGTTACACGAGATGCCTGTCTCCAAAGAGAGCGAGAGAGAGAGAGAGAGAGAGATAGAAGTTCTTGAAGAGGCCATCGGATCGTAGCTTCGATGGCTCTTGTTGTTTATTGATTACACGCTTTTTGGGGAATGCGCAATGGAGACCAAGAGATGTGGACACAAGGAGTTGATTCGGGGGGTTTCAGAGTTGCCCAGTTGCCAGGTTGCCATAATGGTGCGGATGCCAGCGGCTGCAACATGCGCCTGTCATGCGATCGCCGCCAGGAACATAACATCCATTACAGCAACGACGACGACGACGATCGAAGCTCTGGCGACGCTGGAGGAGAGACGAGACGAGACGCGACGAGACGCGACGAGTTTCCCTCCAAGTGCGACGCTTACGATTGTGAATCCGATTGGACGATTGGGCGACTGATGGTGGCATGTGGGAGGGGGTATGGGAGGATTGGGAGAAGCAACCGTCGGTTGCTAGACGGTCGCCGTTGAGCGCGCAATATGAAATTCAATGCCACATTTGCGGCATGAACTAGAAAATAAGCTAAGGAAAGAATTTTCAGCTCTAGTCGACAATTCAAATACTCTAATTAGAAATATTTAATAACAATAGCACAGAAAAACATATGAAATTAAATTTTAAAGCACATTGAAGTACAAGCATCACTTTTATTATGAATGAAATATTATTTGAAATTAAAAATAATAAATAATTTCAATTCTGAAATTAATTTTATTCGAATGTTTCTTATCTATCTATCTATTTCTTACAACTTTTGTTTATAAAAGCTTTGCTAAAGCACATTAGTGTTAATTAATATAGTCTAGAAAAATTTTATTGTGAGATTAAAATATATAAGAAACTTTTAAATAAAATGTTGAAATTTATTTTTTGTTTAAATGTAAAACTAAAATGTTTCAGAATTAGTCTGCACTTCTATAAAACACACATATATTTTAGAATTTTTAAAAACTCTAAGAGTTTTATTTTTTCTTTCATTTTAGATACCCAGAGCGTTTTATTTTAATTTAATTTTTAAATTTAAATAAATTTTTTACATTAGTATTAATTTTAAATTAATTGTTGTGTCGGCTGCTTTTAGCCTGACAATAAATAAATAAATGAATATATAAATAAATAAATCATGTAATTTTTTCAATATAAATATTTCATTTAAGTTATAAGGTATACTAGTTTTATATTTCACATTAACTTTTATTTATGTACTTATCGTAAAAATATCTTTTTGATAGTCAAACAAACATCTTATTGAGACATTAGAAAAAACGGATACACAGTTTTAGAGCTTAGCAAGTATCTTAAGTATTTTAAAATGATTTAAAAACTGAAATCTGGATAAATCAATAAATAAATAAATCATTAAATAATGAAATAAATAAATTTGTAAATAAATTAATATCTTTTAAATATTTTTAAATTAAAGCAGCTAAGCAGTTAAATTTTAAATGAGCTTTAGCATTCAGTAGTAAACAAACGTATGTATTTTAAAGTGTTACAAAAGCAGCCAAGAAGTGTAGATACCCCGTTCGATGTGTGGCAGAGCATCAAGTGTAAGTGCACCATAAAGTTCTATGCCGTGAGCTTTTCTTTTGCCTCCTGTGCATTTAAATACAAAATATCAAAATTAGCATTTGTAACAATGGCGAATTGGCCAGAAAATAATGGAACTGACCTGGCCCAAACCGTGGCGACGATCTTGGCCACGGAATCGGAATCGGTTGCATCGGTTGCAACTGCTGGGGATCGTAAATCAGACATGGGACAGAGTACAGCAGGCGAACCAGGCCCAAAAGGCAGATGTGGTAGTGGTAGAAGGTGGAGGGGGAGGGGGAGTAGGTGAGGGAGGTGAAGCTGCCACGACAATTGCACCAAATTCTACACTGGCCATGGTCAATGTGTGATGTCGTCTGTGACGTCGACGATGGCGACGACATTTACAACGGGAGCAGTCTGCAGGTCGTTCAACAACGAAAGGATGACAACAACCAGAGCAGCAACAACAACAACGACAGCAACAACAACATCGAAAGGGGGAAGAATCGGGAAACAAACGCTTTGCTATTGGCACAAAAAGCGTTTGCTCAAAGGCCAATCGGCCGTGACTACAACAACAACGACAACAACAAGAGCAAAGACAGCAACATCAACAACAACATTAACAACAACACTGTCTATAACAACAACAACAACATCTTCTGATACTCGCATATCGCATTGCATTGACTTTAGTACATTTCCATGCCATATTTGTATCTCAACTTTTTAGCGACCTAACTCAACTTGGTTGTGATTGGCAAAAGTCAAGATCCTTATGGCCAAGTTAACGCTGCAATATGTTAGCCATTTGGCTTCACTGAACTTGCTGCAAACTAAATGAGCTAGAGATTCACTTAGACTAAGATTACAGAAACTCTTACCAGGGATTGTAATCATTATAAGTGTTATTAATCAAATTTTGAAATAATGATTAATTTCAAAATAATGATAAAATTTGAGTTATACTTTAATACTCAACCAAAATAATAAAATCATTATCAAGAATCATTATTTCATGAGTTTTATAATTTGCTCAAAATAAAACTCAAGTTGAAGGTGTGAATTTTTTGGCGTTATACATTTTAAAATGTGTGTATATTTTGAGATTTTATTTATTTTCAAAAAAACCTTTTTGTTGTTCTTAGCTCAATATTACGTCATGGATTTTTGCCTATTTCATGAATAATGACATCAGATTTTATATAAAAACTTGAGGGCGTCGTCTACCGTTAAAAAAAATAACAAATATTATTTATAAAAAAATTAATGTAGTCTTATTTAATCACGGCATATAATTAAACAGACGTTCAAAAGAAATGCACAAAATTAAGTAAAAAAATCAAAGCAAAGTTGATTAGACAATTGCCTTTAGCATTAGAGAGAGCAAGACAGCGATATGTGCATTTCCTAGATCTGTTTAGTACCCATTTGCGTACTCAACACATTTTTAAAAGCAACTTAACATTTATATCTATATACATTTATTTATAAAAATTAATGTATGCTATACACATGTAAATAATTAACATACAGAATCAAAATTTACAATTAAATTTTCAACTAAATAATAGAAAACAAAATCGGATTAAATTAATATAAATTTAACATTTATACGAAAGGTCAATGCAACATTAGCAAATAATACTAATAAAAAAAAATCAGCTTAAAAAAACTTAAAAGTAATGCTTAACTCAATTCATTTTGTGCATTTATTTTGAGCGTCTGTTAAATTGGATGCACTGATTTAATAAATCATTTTTAATTTCTTTATTGTAAATATATCGTCAAGAAAAACACACTTTTTACATAATGATTTTAAATATTTGTAGCGATTTATATTATTTTATTTTAAGCAATGTTTCCATAGCAAGTACGGGGTCGTCGACAGTCGAGTATGCTCAAGCAACTGGGGGTTGCTTTTGCCTTATAGTCGAGCACACTCGTATATCATCCGATTCAAGTCAAACTGTATCTTACCGATTTCGTGAGAAGTCTTTCCTGAATGAATCAGAGCTTAAAATCATATAATACACAGAAAAAAAAATGCCATTCTAAAATCATGTATAAAATACTTAATTACAGGTCGCATTTTTTAAGCCTGTATCGGGATTAAAATGGGAAAATACACATTTGCTGAGCGCGAGAGGAAAATTCTCTCTCGGCCTCTCTCATTTCAACCGGTCGCCGACTCCAGTTTGAAAAAATCTGGGTTCGATTCCCCACGTCAATTAAAAAAAAAGGTAAAAATAAACAAATTCCGAAAAAAAAAATTTAATCTTAAAAGACCTATTAAAAAAATAGAAAAATGTAAAAAAAACGTTAAAAAAACGTTAAAAAAAATCGTAAAAAAAAAAATTAAAAATAAAATTTTAAATATAACGAAAAACATTATAATCTATAAAAAATTTTTAGCCTGAATTTAAAAATTTCAACATTGAATTCGGGATTGAAAAAATCCAGTTTTTTATACTTGGTTTAAGAAAATCCAAGATAACCCCACTGCTGACATTGTTTCGGATTGAATTCGGGCTAAATATCCCGGATTTTTTTTTTTAGTCATTTAATATTGGCTTGATTGGTTTATAAAAATTCATTGGAAATAAACATAATTAGAAAATAAATAAAAACATCTAGAATATACAATGATTTATTTAATAATTCTCATAGTTCATTTTACAAAAGGTGATTTTTCTCGCAGATAAAGTTAAATTTGGCTTGACAGCCGTTATCATTCATAGCACGATTGCCCTCCGTCCATAACAATTCAACGCAATGTTCGCCATCATGAGAGTTATTGGGTTCCGTTGAATGCCAATGGACATATTCGGCAGCCTTACCAGAAATTGTTGATTTAAACACACCTTCGCTGCCAAGATCATTGATGCCCAGCCAGTAGTGATCATTGGTTACCTTCTCTCTGACTGCATTGAATTCGTCCTCACTTTGAAAACTAGCGAGATTTGCACCCATTTCACGACATGAATTGGCAGCCTCAAACCAATTTAACTCCGCCTCCTCCTCAATATGGTAATATTTCTGTCCGATTTTCTCGAACTTTGTCAGCTCCTTGAGTTTTGCGTCCACAATTGTTTTGCGTAGATCCTCATACTTTTCCTTCAAGTTTTGATCGAGCAGTTGAAAATGTTCTTCCATCTTCTCAGACTTTTCTTCCAACTGTTGCTCTAGCTTTTCAAACTTGTCCTTCAGCAGTTTTTGAATATCGTCGTCTTTATTCTCATGACTCACTTCTACACTTTCGGGCTTAGGTTCTTCCACTGTATCAGCAGGATCATCATCCCCTTCTTCACCTTCCGGTACAATGTCCTCATACTCATCATCAAGCCAATGCCTTTTATGCCTTTGTTTTATGCCCTGCGTCAATATTCACATTAGATTTAAGTTCAACACTGATAAGAGAGATTCTTACTGCTTGTTCACTGTAGTGCACAGCGATAATTGTGACTAAGAGTCCAACTAAAATTAGTTTCATTCTGATGGATTCAATCACCGCTCTGTTAATATGAAGAATTTTAAAACAACTGACTTCTGCCTCAACAGAGAGCCCCATTATATACCTAATCCATTGGGGCATTATCTGTATATAATCATTTTGTCTTGACCTCGCACTTGACCTCTGACGGGAATTTGCAAATTTTCGGGATTTTCGGATTAGTTATCAAGTATAGCGTCGAGTAAATGGCACAAATCCCTCAGCTGTGCGACATTAGTATAAAATAAGTTAAGATTATTTTATTTGTACACCACAAATTTTTGTATTATCAAGTTTCGTATTAAAATTTGAACTATATTCGAGAATCCGATTTGTTATTCTTAGCTCAGTATTACGTAAGGGAATTTTAGCTATTGCATAAAGATTTACATTAGATTTTATATAAAAAAAAAGCCGTGAAGGAACAGATTATAAATTTCTAGAATGAATTAAGAGTGTGGGTTATATAAGAATAGCATTAGAAGAGGCAAAACATAAAGTAAAGCACCAAATAAAGTATATATGTATTTTCTTGATTAGGATTACTTGAAAAAATATTCTTCTTCTATGCTAACAAGTCTCTTACTTTATGGTGGTGAGCATGGGTTCGTCTGGACTTGGAAAAAATATTTAAAATGATTCAAATTTTGATGCATAATCAAATTAAAAGTCAGAGAAAGATAATATTGAATATCAGCAAGGAAATCGGTTAAGCTTTGACAATATTATGACTGTTCGAAGCTTATCAATTGCGGGTCATTTAGTTTTGTCGCCTTTAAATATTCTGTCTTAAGGGGGTATTCCATTGTAGAGGCATGAATTTCGACCGGTTTTTGAAGTGCTGTACAAAGGAAACAAAAAATATTTTTAAGTATACATTTTTTTATCATTTCTTTATTGATATTTTACTATTACATAAAAAAATTAATTTAAAAAAAAAAGAGGGTGTCCTGGCGTGCATGATTCCAACCCTCCTGGTGATTTGAAACATCAAAAACAGACGGATACTTAATTATTTTAGATGCCGCTGTCGAATGTTCCTTGGATAAGTAAAAGATTTTTTTTTTTTAAATGGCTTGAATAGTTTTTTTTTTTCCTATTTTTATATTTTTTTAACAACTCCGAATTTTTAAAAAATACTATACGAGAAGTTATAGTCTTGGGCCTGTTCCATACGATGAAGATATGTATAAAGAGCATATTCTCCAAATTTGAAGTAAATCGGTTCATTAGAGCTCGAGATATTCTTACCGCTAGCTCGAGAAGTTTTGGGAAAAACGCGATCAAAGTTTTGAGAGCGGTCGGAACGGAACCGATGCTACGTCACTAAAACTGCTGTAGCTCATGAAATAATAGGAATTTTGAAGAATAATTTTTATGATATACTTTAAAAAAAATATGAAAAAAAAATGTATTACATTTTTTCAAAATTCTACACTAGAATACCCCTTTAAATTATTTTGAATACCGATGTATGAAATTCTGATTAACAGCAATTTAGAGTTGTTTCGGTCAATTTGAAAATGCTTTCGCAACGGTAAACGTACAAGTTTCATTGTTGTTTTCCTTGTCAAAAACAACATCAAAAAAAGGCTTTTGTTAGTTTCGTAGTTCGTGAGGTTTGAACAAGTTGTGAATGGCTTTAACACGATATTCAATCGGGCGAATCGATGCGAACTGCGACTCGATCAACGATTCGATTCGATTCGACTTGTAACAACTGCACAAATCTTATCTAAATGGGATTGATAAGACGCTGGAATTTGTGAAAAATCGTAGAGAGGATAAATAGGAAATAGAAGAAGAAATAGTAAAAATAAAGTTTAAGTAGCGCTCAGAAATTAAGCTGGAGGATCTTTTTGGGCAATGCGAGCGATAAAAGCGATCGCATAAACAAAGCCAATTTGGCAGCGAATGGGGCATGCCCCAAGGCTGGCCTGGGCCTGCAGTTGAGGTTGCCACAGTGCCACACAGCAAACAGCACACAGCACACAGAAGCAGCTACTTTAAATGAACAATTTTATTTTTATCCCGCTAACAAATCTTGCCAAACGAAATGTTTTACAATTGGCCATCGAGAGTTGCAGTCGGAGTCGGAGTTGCAGTCGAAGTTGCAGCCGGTGCAGGTCCAGCGTCGCGTCCAGAGGCAGCCTGCATCCTCCTCCCGCTCCTCCTCCTACTTCTGTTTGTTGCTGCCTCCAACTCTCCATCTCTCCATCTCCATCTGCGCAGCGTATTTAAGCAACATTATTGCCAAATCGTGACCATAGTTCCATGAAACTGATATGCAACAGCAGTTGTCCTTACCCCCACTCCACTTTTCCCCTCTGCCACGCCCCCTCTCCTCCCGCTGCTACCCGCTGCGGGCAAGTCCGCTTGATGTGGCGCTGCATTGTGAACTTGCCACAATCTCCTGCCTCTCGCTCCCCACTCATATTTTTTGTATGAAATGTGCGCCGTTTGTTTGCCGTACAAATTAAATTAAGTGCAAAATGTTGCAGCGCCGCCGCTGGGCATCAAGCGCACATCATAACATAACGGTGCTCCGCTGCCACATGCCACAGCTGACATATGCCACATACACTCAGAGAAAACTATCTAGAATTCCGTACTTAGACATGGGACATTCAAGTACAAATGATCTCAAAACTGAGCAAGTTTTGAATTTTCGAGAACTGAGAACAGAATTCGAATACGATTAGGAATCAGGGATTGAAATTTAAAACCGTAACTGGAACCGTAACCAAAAAAAAAAATTTTTCATTTAACCGAAACCTTTAAACCGATATAACCGTTTAGTAAATAATCTAGTTTAAGTACATAGAAATTGCGACAAGTAACTAAATTAAATACCATTTAATAACAACATTTCATATAATATTCAAATTTTTCAATAGATGCTAGCTTGATGTAATTTTTTATTCGGCTAGAACCAGTTGAGAATTCTAAGGCGCAAGCATGAAAAATACAGCTTAAACAGATCGTTTCATGCCTAATTCAAGAATAATAGCAACAACGATCTTAATAATTTAATATTAAAACGGTTTAAATTCAATAATTCTTAATAATAATACTTCAATAAATACTTAACTTTTGAACGGTCATATTTTTCTGAGTGTACCCCGCAAACCCCCACATCCCCCCTCTCAATTTCCATCCTTTTGCAGCATTTTGGCATTTTCTTAGCGTCTCTCCTCCATCCACATTTCCAATCGCTTCTGGGCTGCAATGTTGCACAGTTGCACGGTTGCAGTTGCAGTGGCAATTGCCGTGGCAGTTGCACGGTTGCCCAGTTCAAAGCGTCGCATATGCTTAACTTGAAATCGATCGATCGTAAATTGCATGCTTACTGCATTTATAGATTTTTTTCCTTTCGGCCAATGTTTCTTTCGATTTTCCTACTTTTTTTTCTTCATTTTATTGAGTTTTTTCATCGTGGCCTTTTGTTTACTTTCTGAGACAGACGCAGCTGGCTTTTTTAACTGAGACTTTGGTCAGCGACTGAGAAATGCGAAACATTTGAAAGGAAAGTCGCCGGTGGAAAAACAATTCAAATCTCAGCTTTGAGACTCTGAGGGATTCAAACAAACGCATTGAGAGATACAATATTTATTAGTTTTTAGTTTATTACTATTTTCATATGTCTAGCTCTTCTAGGCGCAAAAATTTGCTACAAGAATTTCGAGTAATAATATTAAGAATACCAACAAATAAAAGAGAGAACTAGAAAAACAAAGCTTAAAAATCAGATAACGAAATTAGAATATTAAAATGAATTACAATTTTTATATGTCTAGCTCTTTTAGGTTGAAGAAACCCAATAAAGTTTCGACAAATAATATTAAAATACCAACAAATAAAAGAGCAAATTAGGAAAACGAAACTAGAAAGCGTTTTAATGGAAAATAAGAAAACGAAATTAGCAAATTAAAGCTAATTACGATTTTCATATGTCTAGCTCTTCTAGGCGCAAAAATGTGGTATAAGAATTTCGAATAACATTATTTAAAATACCAACAGATAGAAAAGAAAATTAGGAAAACAAAATTAGAAAGCGTGTTATTTGAAAATCGGAAAACGAAATTAGAAAATTAAAATTAATTACAATTTTCATATGTCTAGCTCTTCTAGGCGGAATAAACCCAATTAAAGTTTCGATAAATAATATTAGGAAAACCAAAATTTTCTTATGAAAATAAGGAAAACACCCCTAGGAAGCATGTAATTTTAAAATTAAAATTAAAATTATTAAACTAAATTATGAAATTAAAATTAGACAAAATTAAGTAAGATTGCAAAAATTTGGAAAATAACATAACTATTCTTTTCTATAAATTACCTTGTGTTCATTGAAATTCTCAAAAATATAAACTCTTCTGAAAATTTGATAAAATTTAAATGATATAAATTTAAATGCAAAATAACCCAAAATACTCTGACTAAATTTAGAAATAAATCAGTTATTTATCTATGTATAAGCGTAACACATGATTGGGAATAAGTGACGTTAACCCCGCGATTGTTGGCCATAAAAAGCAACAAGAAACGCATCCGTCTGTGCTTCCGATAAAACGTATGCTCTCTTACCAAAAAGAGTGAAAGATAAAGATGAGTGGATAGGTAGGAAGAGGTTTGAAACAGATGGCAAGAGCAAAGAGGACAAATTGAAAAGAAAGCCACAAGACTTCCTTTTCCTGCGGCTGCTGTTGAGAGTTCAAAAATAAGGACAGTCCAAGTGGAAGCTGCAACCAAAATCCAAATCCAAATCCAATCGAAATCCATGTGTTGCGGCGGGTTGAAACGGCGGGAGGCAGTTGAGAAACGGAACCAAGCAGAACTCAAGCTGAAAAGAAATACCAAAAAAAAAAAACAGAGGAGAAGAAAATTTTCGTCTATTTCGATGGCAATAATTCAAAAAATGAAGACGGCTCGATAGTCATAAATCTGTCAAAAATCCATTTCTTCCATTTACCAACAGCTTGCCATGGCGTTTCCTTTCTTCACACACACACACAGCATATGTGTATGTGTGTGTGTGTGTGTGTGCCTGCTAAGCGTATCTTTCAGATACATAAACTGGCACTTCAGAAAAAAAAGAGAATGAACATGAAATACTGTGGCAGAAGTCGTCGCCCATTGCCGTCTTTAGACACATTTCACTGGCTTTTGGGTTCTGTTTTGTTCTTGTTGTTTTTTCGTAGCTGTTTGTGGCACTGCTCAAGAGAGTTGCAACACTCGGTGGCAACAGCCAAAGAGTCAAAAGCCGAGAACAGCCTCATTGTTCCGAGCATTTCAATTCCCATTCAATGCAGCGAGCGTAACTAAAACGAAAGTGAAGCAAAGTATCTGCAAGATACTTCAGCTCGCTCTCTCCCCCTCTCTCACTCACCCACAATAGCCCGCACAAAAGTAAAAGATATATATATAAATATATATATATTGTACAGTTGATGGAAAGCAGCCATCGCACCATATTTCAGTCAATTAGAACTGTCATAATTCATTCTTCGGAGTTATTTAGTTCCCTCTCTCTCTCTTTCTCTACCCCACTCTTCCCCTAGCCATACTCTCCCTCTCTCTCTCTCTCTCTTTCTTTTGCTCACTGTGGCACATACGGACCCCAATCGCTTGCCTTTTTTTCTATATCTGATAATTTATGGTTTCGCTTATGACGAGTTCCAGAAAATTAAACAATTTTCTTCTTTCCAGTTTTGTAAATAGCCATATATAAGTATAAATATGTGTGTGTGTGTGTTTATTTGTGTGTGTGTGTGCATCTGCTTGGTATCGTGAAAATTTTGAATTATATAATTTGTTTGCCTCAAGTATTTGTTACCTAATTACAACACAAAATTAAACAAATTAAATTTATATTAGTTTTAAATGGGTATAGAAACTGAAGAACAATTCTAGATGTTTTTTAATATTTACCATGGGAATTTATATACTTTATATATTTAATATTTATTAAAATATACATTTGTTTATATTTATATATTTATTTTGTTATCTATTATCCAAATCAGGAAGCAAACCGTTTTTACTTCAGCAAGGCATAAAAAGTCATGAATTTCATTTAATAAGATGTTCGTAAACGATATACTGACATCATTTAGAGCTAGTCCTTTTAATGGAATTCGTAAACGTTTCACTGGCATTAATCATATCAATTTCAATTGAGCGTAGATCAACAGTGGCATCTCTGTCTCTCTAAAAATTGTTTGCTTTGCATAAATTGCAAACTACCTTTTGATGGAATTCGTAAACGTTTCACTGGCATATATAATTTCAAGTGGGCGTAGAGCAACAGCAGGCTCTCTGCCTCTCTTCAAATTGTTTGCTCTTGCCCTTCTCGTTTTTCCGACATTCTTAAACTTTGTTCTTTCTTTATAATCTTGTAGTTCTCCTTCTGGTGACATTCTTAACTGTTTTACTGACTTAAAATAATAATGTCGCTTAATGTATAATGAATAAATATATAAATTCTAAACTACCTTTTAATGGAATTCGTAAAGGTTTCACTGTTTCATCTCTGTCCCTTTTTCCGTCATTCTTAAACGTTTAACTTTCAGCAAAAGTTATGTTCACTCACTCACTCTTTATATTCATCTACTTTTTTTTTCTCTGCCACACGAATTTGTATAATCTTTTAGTTCTCTTTCCAGTGACATTCTTAAATTTTTTACTGACTAAAAACTTATTCGCCCATTGAATAAAGTGCATAATCGAAATGAAAACTGAAAAAATGTTTAGTATCCATTGTAATAATCCACTTTCTTTGAAAAGACAACTACAATTTGCTGTTAAATCCTTTTTACTAATTTTTTGGAGTTCATAAACGTTTCACTGGCATAGATAATTTCAAGTTGTCGTAGAGCAACAGCAGAATCTCTGTCTCTCTTAAAATGCTTCATCTTGCCCTTCTCCCTTTTCCAAAATTCTTAAACTTTTTACTTTCTTCATAATCTTTTAGTTCTTTTTATCCTTCTCCTTCTCATTCTTAAATGTTTTACTGACTTTAAAACTTAATCGCCCATTGAATAAAGTGAATTATCGAAATGAAAACTGAAAACATTTTATGTAACCATTGGAATAATCCACTTTCTTTGCAAAGAAAACTACAAATTGCTGTTAAATCTTTTCTGCTAATTTGGCTAAAATTATGATGCAATTTTCAGTTAAGAGAAACTGTGCTGGCCATCAAAGTGCAACTAATTGTGTCGTGCAATAAACCACGCCCACTCGCCAACATGGCCAATGCGCCCACATGGCTCACAGTTTTGGCTAATTTCGAAACGCACAATTTTCACTTAAGTACACTTAACATAAATTAACTTGAAATCATTAAATTTCTTTAAAAATAATTTCGAATTGCATTGCAGTGGCAACAGCAGCGGCGGGAGAAGGGGTAGAGAGAGAGAGGGGGGGGGGGGGGGAGAGGTAGTCCTCTGCCAGGACATACACAAGTGGTAATTGCCATTAACGCGAAATAATTTTTGAAAAGGCAATAAGAACGACAATTTCCAACACGCATGCACGTCCAGGACACAAATTGCAGGACAATCATCAGTTGCCGACGTTGTCGTTGACGTCAGCGTCAGCGTTGGCAGCGACAGCGGCGTCTACAAGGCAGCGACAGCGAAATGGCGCAGTACGCATAAAATGCACCCCAGCCGGGAATTCAGTCATGTGGTGAACGAATTCTATACGGCCGCTGTACAGAACGCTTCAGATTTAAGTTGCACATCCCTGATTCTGCAAACTTTCATTAGCGCGCTCTGTAGTCAGAATCGATCGTCTCTAAGTGTGAAATCCCCGCAGCAAAGTCCGCTATGAGTTCGCTCGTTTGCATGAGTTTCTCATAGTGTTTGGTTGTACAAGACGCTGCTTAGAATCGTTTGCGTCGTGGTAAAAGTTCCCTGCAACAAAGTCCGCTACGAACTCGAACGTTTTAGTGAGTTCGACATAGCGTTCTGCTGCAGAGAACGCTGCTTGGAAATCTTTCTGAGCTGTGTGAAATACATGCAGCAAACTCCGCTATGAGTTCGCTCGTTTGCTTGAGTTCGACACTGCGTTCTGCTGCAGAAAACGCTGCTTTGATTTTTTCTTTGTTTCTTTGTTTGTATTCACTTTTTTAGGGTTGTCATAGGGTTTTGCAGCAGTTATTGCAGTGTACAAAAAAACTCGATCAGCTACATTTTGTATGGGTTGCAACCCTTTTTGTGTGTATTTCTTGCAGTTTTTCTTTTGCGTTTTAGTTAAGTGTTAGCTCGTGTTGCGTAAACAACATAACTGAAGCGGTAAGTTAAATATATTTATTGCATATGTTAATATAATTTACAAATAAAACACAAATAATATATTACAGTCAACCACATTCGGCAGTGCTACTGTTTTGTATATACACACAAGCCAGGTAAGTAAAATACAAAACACATAAAATACCACATTTATAATTATTGTTTGTTTTTTCTTTCTTTTCAGTGTTCTTATATTAAATTAGTTTAAGTTACTGTTAGAATGTAATAAAAGAATGTAAATCAATGTTTAAATAAAATTATTAATTAAAAATATGTATAAACATTTTATTTCTACTGCCGTGCAGATTTGCCGCTCATTAGGGGTGGGGTATTTCAATAAGAATTCCAACCAGATTTCATACTAGAACCAGTCAGAATTCCAACTAGATTTTTTTACAGCAGAAATACGCATACAGAAAAGTATGCAGCAGAGCCCTGCGAAGAACTCACTAAAACGTTCGATTTCGTAGCGGAGTCTGCCGCGCGGTTTTATAAATTTCCTACAGAGAATTTTGGCCACGCATGTATAAAAGCGAATGAGGGCTTTACACGAACTCGGCGCGCAGAACTGTGAGCGCGCTGTACGAATTCTGTACAGTTTTCTGCGACAAATTTACCATTGGGACTGCACTGCTAAAAGGGGGGAGAGGGAGACAGCAAATCCACTCAAATGAATTTGTATTTATATTTGTGTGTGTTTGTTTGTTTTTGCTGTGTTTGTTTTTAGGAATAATTTTCGACCGTCGCGGCAATCAAAACAGTTATGCTGCTGTAGTGGGAGAGAGACTAAAGAGTGCCAAGCAGAGAGTGGAGTGTGGAGAGAGAGAGAGTGAGAGAGAGTGTGGATGCTGGTCTGAGCTCTGTTGCAATGGATTTTTATGTGGTAATCAACATTGGATTGTGTCGGATGTTTTCTGAGTGGTGATGTGTGTGGTTTGCACTGTCGATATGGCGGTCAACTGTCCCCACTCCACTCTTTTCCACTCTGCCTCCCACTCCTATACGCTTTACCCATGTTGCGTGGCTTTGACAATTTTAGCAAAAATTGTACAAAATGTTTTTCCAACGCCTCTTAATTGGCGACATCAATTTCAGTTGTGAGAGTGTGAGGGAGAGAGAGAGAGCGTGCAGTAGAGAGTGAGAGAGTCATATGCTTTTTGAGTTTATGACGAAGTTGTAATACGCTCGGAAAATTGGCTTAATATGGCTATAATGCAGCTGACATTCTAAATAAATGACTAAATCAACTTATTTCACCATTTTGTGGGGTTATTAAAATGGAGTTTTGGTGGTTTATCAAAGTATTTAGCGGGAATTGGATTAATCATAGTGTGTTTAAGATTATAACCACTTTAGAGGCTTAGATAATTTTTGGAAAATACAACCAACTGACGTTTACGGATGACAGCTCAAAAGAAGATCGACAAAGGAAATGTTCTGCCGCGAAAGAGAGAGAGAGGGAGAAAGAAAGAAAAACGCCATTCGAGTGAAGTTGTAGCTGCTAATAACATAATTAGTTAAACAATTTTTAAAGAACATTTTGAAAATTTAACTTTTCAGTTAAAATGTGTTTTTGCAAGTGAAATTTCTTTATCTCGCTTAACGCTGAAAGGCAAGTGAAAGCAACGGATGGATGTGTCAGGGGATGGAGGACGGAAGGATGAAAGGAAGGAAAGATTATGAGAGAATGCAACGGTGTTTGAATGAAACGTTCGGGATTTTTCGGGAGATTGGGCAACGCTGAAATGAAGTTTGAAGTTGCAAGTCTCGGTTGCATGAAAGCTCAGAGCTCGAGGCGGCAAGGCGGGGCGGTAATGCCAAAAAGGGGCGGGGTAGGAGATTTGGCAGACATTTGGAGAGGCAACAACAATGGCAACGGCGACGAGAAAATATCGAAACAGCAACGATAACAACGAGCGACAGCAGCAACAACAACAACGAACAGAAATTGAAAAGAAGGCAGCGACCAGCAAAAGCTCAAGTGGCAGCAGAGAATGAAGAGGAAGATGATGATGAAGAAGAAGAAGCAGCAGCAGCAGCAACGACAGCAGCAGCAACAGCCAACGACGAATCAACAGCAACGGCAGCAGCAGGAACAATGAGAGACAACAACGGCGACGATGACGTTGAGCAGCAGCAGCAGCAGCAGAGGCAGCGTCGACAGCGGCAGCAGGAGGAGTAAGCAGCAGTCGCAGCAGAAGACGAAAAAGTCAACGAAACGAGACAACGACAACAACTTCATGTGTATGGATTTCTTTTTTTTTGTTCCTTTTCAACTGCGTTTTCTTCTTCTTCTGCTTTGTTCGTTTTGTGCTCTGCACAGTTTTTGATGGACAGAACAATGAGAAAAGGGGTGGAATCGGCAAACAACTCACAGCACTAATACCAATGCACTATATCTATGTGTGAGTGTGTATGTTTGTGTGTGACGATATGAATTTCGATTTGCATTTTACGAGCTCTCTCAGCAAAACAGAATCGACGAAAAGGTCGACCGAGGGCAACATAAAAATTGATGGATTCTTCTTCAACGCGTCCACCACAATAACAACTACAATGACAAAAGCAACAACAACAGCAGCAGCAGCAGCGACAGCGACAGCAAAATGAGGATGGGCCACAAAAGCGCCCCGGCAGAGGTGAAGTGCAGTCTTTTATTTTTTTTGCAATTCGCTTGGCTGCTTGCACAGCGCAGCGCGTAATTATAGAAACGCTTGAACTAAAATAAATAAATAAAGTATATGTAAATGCTTAAATCATGTGCCTTTCAGTTGAATATCTAATTATTGTTATTTATTTAGTTAAACATTTTTATTTATTATAAAATATGCTTTAAGGCACAATAATAACTGGTTGGTTAACTTTAGTTGCTTAATACACACGTATTAATAATTTCATTGATAAGCATTATACATTTTTGTAAAATTAATCTCTTATTTCACAAGTGTTCTTATAAATGTGTTGATAATTGTTTTTGCAAAACTCTTGCCAGTTTGTTGTTGCTGCTTCTTTTGCTTTTGCAGTTTTACTTTGTGCTCGCATTGGTGTATGCATGTGTATGTGTGTCTCTCTCTATGCGAGAGATGGCTGTGTGTATGTGTGTGTTTGAGTTTTGTTCGAGCGCATTGAGCTGTCAACTTCATGTCTCAGCAACATTTCGTTTTCGTTTGTTTTGTTGCTGTTGTTGTTTTTGCCGCTGCCACTGCTGCTGCTGCTTGGCCTTTGTTGTTGCTGATGGAATCTGGCTGGCGGAGCAGAGAGTCGACAGAGCGAATGCTGATGCTGGCTGGGCTGGCAGTCAACTACCAATCAGGTCGGTTGCTGTTGCTGCTGCTGCTGCTGCCTCTTGCCAAAGGATTTCACGTGCACTTCACACACTCACATGCACACATGCACACAAAATGGCAGACGTCTTGCTCAAGTGCTCACTGGCTGCAACCTGTATCTGTAGCTGTCTCTCTGTCTCACACACACACACACATAGACAAATCGCGCCGCTAAATTGAGTCACTTGAATATGCAACTTTTCAAATGCACTTTGCCACCAACGCTGCCTTTTGCTGCTGCTAATGAAAAATCGAGCACATCAATACATCGTTAGGAGCAGCAGCGGCAGCGACGCGGCAGCGACGCGGCAGCGACGCGGCAACTCCACAGCCGAGGGTTGGGGGTTGCAGTCCCAAGGCCCAACTGCCGATCCTACCCGAGTCATGATATGATTTAATTAGGAGTTTCCACGCGCAATTAATCTTCAGACAATCGGTATGCGGCACTTGAAGCAGATGACGTTGCATGCAACGTGCACACGACAGAACGTATCAAGAAAAGTAACAAAATATAAAGATCAGAATAAATAAAAAGACTTTTATATTAATAAGTAAAAAAGTTTTAAAACCTAAAAGATATTTTGTTTTTTAATTTGTTATTATTTGCAATTGTATTACTTTTAAGCAAGTAGGAAGTAAGTCTAAGCTGAACTTCATGTAAATTGATCTTATCCCTGATAATGAAATTAAACCACTTAAGCCGATTGAGAACATACATAATGATTTTAATTAAATGTTATCTGTTTTTTATTGCATTTTATTTTTTTAATTTATTTTATTGTATTTGAGTAATATTCTTAAAATCCCTGACCTAACTAATTCTAATTTGTACTTGTTTTACCACTAATTAAACCTACTAATATTTTTTGATCTGATTAAGTCTTTCTGGGCTTTTCCCAAACCATGCAACAAATGTTGGATCATTAAATTATTAATTTTTTAATATCCCCAGATTCTTATATTTTATTTCTGAATATAATATGTTTTTTTTATTCTTTCAGTTAAATTTTAAGCTGTATTTAGTTGACACTAAATAAATAAATAAATTATTATTATTATTATTAGGTGAAAATCATAAGAAAAATCATAAGAAGAAATAAAATATTAAAATATTTTTATATTGGAAGATAATAATGATCTGAGTATGACATCAAAATAATCACAAATTAATGCAAGTGTCTCAATGTTGATCATGATATTGCAGCGCATAAACGTAGATTTTCTTCGCCTCCACTTCCACTTCCACCTACGCCTATGGCCAATGGATCTGCCTGCGATGCTTACCCTTGACAATATATTTATGCGGGTACCTGTTTCGGTTTCATTGAGTGTGCCACTCAGCCAACAAGTCTTTCTCTTTCTAACGTCAATATCTCTTTCCCTCTGACATTTCAATTATGGCAGGGAAAAAGTAAAAGCGGCAAGAGGAAGAGAAACACATGTTGAAACAACCTTTCCTTCAAAGACAGAGAGAGAGAGAGAGACAGAGAGAGAGAGAGAGAGACAGAGAGAGTGAGATTAATGCGCCAATTGTTGCCTTCATCATTTTCCCATTTCCATTTCCCCACTTCAGTGAGAGATCCGATAATAATGCAATTACTATTTGAGAAATGATGTCTGACAGTTTTGAATTTGTCATGGTATTTATCAAAGTCGATCCCAGAAACAGCTTCTTCCTGCTACGACTCCGACTCCGACTCCGACTTTGACTCCGACTCCATCTGGCGATGTCTTCGTCTTCTTCGTTGGGTCGAAATAAAAAATTAACATGTCACTTTCATCGCAGGTAAATCAGTTGTTCTTTTATGGCTGAAGGATTTACGTATCTCCCTCTCCATCTACATCTCCCTCTCCCTCTCCCTCTCCAACTCCAACTTCAAGGCTGCATCTGTTGCGTGGAGTTAACTTTTGATATCAACGCTACAAAAGACTTATTAATAGCTCTATTAATTCACCGATAAAACCAACATCTTTTTCAGCTTTAATTCAGTTGTACACTCACAAAGGATTGCACCAGACGACGCAGCGGCTCATTTCTTAAACCAGCTGAAAACCAAGATGACGGAGAAGAAGAAGAAGAAGATGCTGAACTCGGCAGAATCTTAGCTGGTTCCAGGATTCGAGTTTGCAATGTGTGAGAATAGGGAATAAAAAGATTGCCAATGGTGGAGTGAATTCATTTCTTTTATCACTACAGTTTTGAAATTTAGTCCAGAAATTCTTGTATAGTTTGAGATAGAAAATCTTTGAAATACTTAAGAATATCTGTAAAAATATTATATTCTACCGTATCTGAGGACTCTGTCTTAAATTCTTTACTGCACGAAATGGATACAAATTCTTTTAATGAGTTCAGACTATGATTTTTAGATAATTTGCATATTATAATTATTTTAAATTCCCGTACATGATATTTTAGTTTGTAAAACTCTCAGAATTATAATGAATTTAGATTCGATTCTGGAATATATTTAATAGTTATACCCGTTACTTAAAAAATAAGTAAAAGGGGATATTGTTTTTGATGCAATGTATGTAACAGGGAGAAGGAAGCATCTCCGACCCTATAAAGTATATATATTCTTGATCAGCATCAACAGTCCGTCCGTCTGTCTGTCTGTCCGTCTGTATGTCCGTCCGTGTGAGCGCGTAGATCTCAGAGACTATAAGAGATAGAGCAACCAAATTTGGCAGACAGATTTCTATAAACCCCACGCAGGTCAAGTTTGTTTGAAAATTTTGGCACGCCTCTTTCCGCCTCCGTAAATCGCGAAAAAGCATAGTTTTCAAGATTTTAGGATTTTTTACTCATTACCGTTAGCTACTATTATTATCTATCATCTTATTAAATCATAACAAGATCGGACAAATAGAAAGGTGGTAATGGCGGATTTAAGTTTTTAAGCAATATAAGTGCCTAAAAGCATGCAATAAAAAAAGCTTGAGAAATAACATTTTGATAAAAAAAGTGCTTAAATTTGTAGCAAATAATCATCATTTTGTAAGTAACTAACATAACTTTGTTGAAACTCAGCGGATATTTTAAGGAAATTATTCTTTTATTTTTTTGGTTTGTCGTCTAAATTAATTCAGTAATTAAATTAGTAAATAATAAATATTTGTATCTCCGAAAATTCTCTGAGTTTTTCTCACTTTTTTTTTAAATGTTAATATACTTGAATATTCCTTTTAATGCTAATACTCGATACTCAGCGCTTAAAGATACCCTTTTACGCTTACCCTTTTCAGCATACAGGGTATTTAGAGCTCGTCATAATTTTAACCCTAACTCCCAGTTGATCCAAGCGAAAATAAATAAAAAGCGAAACAACAAAAAACAAAAACCTTAAATTTATTTACACAATTTGAATGACGTGAAATATGAATATTTATACAAATGTACAAAAAGCAGAAGCAGAAGAGGAGTAGAAAGAGAAATGCAAAGCCCCCACATACACTTAAACATACACACACACACACATAGAGAGAACGTGCAACATCATCTAAAAACCTGTGACGCAATAAAATAGAATTAATGGAACTGGAATTATGCGACTGATGTGACCCGATGCAGCACAGTTAGAGAGGGAGAGAGAGAGGAACAGATCCTGGCGATAGCATTGTCTGTCTGTGTGTGTGTGTGCGTGTGTATCTGTGTCTGTCTGTGTCGCATCTAATATTAATAAATATCTTCAATCTGCTGTCAGAGAGTGCAAAATAGTTATTGCGCGATATGCAATTAAAATATAGCTAAAAACGAAAATGAGCAGGAAAAAACACTGAGGGGGGAAAGTAGCAAAGTGTTGGGGGCAAAGAGGGGGAGAGGGTGGGCGGGGCGGGGCAGGGGCAGGCGGTAAGTGCGCAAATACCCCTGACAGGTAATAAAAGTAATTTATGCGCGCTAAGGGTTGTAAATGCGACGCCAGGACGACGGCAGGACAACAACAACGACAACAACAACAAAGAGACAGAGCGACAAAACGACAAAGCGACAACTGGCAGCTCGTTTATGCTGAATGACGTTGACACCGACTGTGGCAGCAACTTTGGCAGCGACTGTGGCAGCGACGATGATGATTGCTCTGCCCAAACAAATACATTCTATAATTCATATTCGCTATCAAAGATCACAAATCAAATTATTATGCCATGTGATGGCCACACACACACAGAGAGACACACAGGGAGACACACACACAGACACGCTGAGACATATGGAACAACAACCACCACAAAATATTGAACAACCAAAAAAAGTGCTGTTTAAAAAGATAAAAAAAAAAATTGGAGCCAGCTTGAATATACTCTAAAGAAATTAAATAATTTTAAAATGATTTTAATTGTTGAACTTTTAATATTTAATTTCTTTTTTATTCTCTTCGTTTTTATTTTTAATTGATATTGAATTCATGTTAATTTAATATCATATTAATTAGCTTAATTTTCTTTTTTAAAAGTACTTCTGGTCAACTGCTCTTAGTTGACATTAAATAAAATTAATAATTAAACAAAAATCAATATAAATATATATATAAACAAAGAAAACCATTTCTACTTAAATGGTAAAATTACTTGTATATACAGGAATAATTCATTCAGTTCTAAGAGGTAAGAATTTTTTATGCGCTAAGAATATATTTTTTTTTAATAAAAAATATATATTTTAAATCTAGACAAAACTGTAGAGCGGAACAGGAATTATTGAAATAATTGATGTAATTGTATTGCATTAACCGAATTTATAAATTCTAGTATATTTTTGGTATACTTAGGCCCGTTTTTTCAATGTCTCAATAAAGTTAAAAACAGTAGTAGTTCACATAGGATTGTAAGTCAAATTGTATGTTCCATAAGAAAATTTGGGTTCAACGAATTTGTTCAACTGCCTTCTCAACTGCTTCCTCAACTGCTCTTACTATCAGACGTATTTGGCCAATATGTCAGATGAAGCACCCAATAAAGCTTATATATAACATTGCCTACTAGGTTATTGAAAAAAAAACAAATTTCAGGTTTATATGTTCATTGAAAAAACGGCCCTTATAGTAAATTTATTTTTGTTATATTTTTTTTATTTTAATATTTTGCCAACGAAGAGCAGTTGACTAAAGGCATTCAAAAGTTAAAATAAAATATAGTTTAATAATGCGATATAAATTTAGTATGAATTATATATTATATTAAATTCAATTAAAAGTGAAAGGACAAAAAAGAAAATAAAAATTAAAACCTTATGATATTCATAAAATTATAAGAATTTTATGCGATTCTTTAGTAAATTTTCAACATTTTTTTTTAAATATATACAATAATATTTACTTCTGAATAGCTGAATAGACAATCCTTGACTTGACAACTGCTTAAATACCCTTCACATTTGAAGCTTGACATGTATGTGTGTGTGTTTGTGTGTGTGAATGTCAAAATGTCGTATGCTCATTTGCGCGCTATGTACATACGTAAGCAGTAGAGTAAGAGAGTAAGAAAGAGACAAAAGTGACAAAAAATGAGAAGTGAACAGGGCCAAAGACCCGTCAAGTTGTTGCAATGCGATGTGTCTGCCAAAAGCGAAGGATACAAAATGTATGTATGTATATGTATTGTACATACGCCATACAAGAGTCAAAGGATATTATTTTTATGATATCTGTGTCCAATCTCTTGATTTATTCGGGCACACGAATCCGAAACCAAAAACTTTGAATTATTTTATTCAGCTGCCATTTTGTTTTTGGAATGTGTGTGTGTGTGTGTGTGTGTGTACTCCTGCCCTCGGGGCAGACTCTTGGAAGGACTCGCCACGGACTCGTCCTTTTTGGCGCATTTAATTTTATACAATTGAGTGATTTATTCGTGTCACAAAATAAAAAAGAATTATGACTCGACTGCCTCGAACTCAAATAAGGGTCGTTTTTTGAGCTACCCGCTTTTCTCCCCCTCCCTTTTGCTCAGCTGTATGTCAAGAAAATGCGCTGATGGTGGTTGGAAAATGACGGTCTCTGTTTTTTTTTTCGTTGTTGGCAAAAGTCGAGCTCAGTCGGAGCCCGCACATCCTCTCTGGTCTCTGTTCGCTGGTCTCTGGTCGTTGCCCTGCCCCCAATTGAGTTGAGGGTTCGTCTTGACTGACGAACTGACAGACAGACAGACAGACAGACTGACTGACAGACTGTCAGTTTCTTGCGTCGTCTCTTTCTCGTCGTCGTTTGCGTTGTCGGCCATGATGGAATGGAAATGCTGTCTCTCTCTCTATCTCTATCTATCCATCTATCTGTGTGGGGTTGTTCCTCGCATCTCAGTCCCCAGTTGATTCTCACATCTCTTTCCCACTTGTGCGATTTCAAAGCAAACTCTAAGTGCTTCTGTCTGTGTGAGAGTGTATGTGTGTGTGTGGGGACAATTTTCCAACAACTTGATGCGGGTTTTTCATTAAAAAGTTTCAGCGTTAATTTTGACGAAAGCCAAACGATTCTTGAGTTCTTTTCATTATTGTGAAAACTGGTCAACGTGGGAGTTTCGATTATCTGCTTGATGGGAATTACGAAATTGGGAAAGACACTTTTTTATAGGGTATGCGAAACAAATTGGTAAAGTTTGTGAATAATTTTGTATGAAAAAGTTATTGGCAATATTTTGTTTTTAAGCAAAATAAAAATAAATTAAGTTTATAATATTGACTAAATGTGTAGTTAATTTGGAACACTTCGTGATGATTTCGTCACTAGCGTGGACTGCCGTCCATAGTGATAGTATTTGTAGAATGTATTTTTTTTAATATTTTAAAAAATAATTATATTATTATCGAATAATAATTAACAATCAATCCAAGTTGTAGGAGCTTGAAAACTTAATCACATTTATATACAATTATATAGTTTCTGAATATTTAATATAATGTTCAAAATGTATTAACTATTCTCTTTAAAATATAAATAATATTAATAAGGAAATATTAATTCAGATAAACTTTATCTTTAAACTTTAAAATATGTTTTAATTATATAATCAATGTTCTTCAAAATTGTTTTCTTTATTTTTATTTTAATATAAAATTGTAAATTGAGGGAACATAAATTCAGATATTCTCTATTCTTAATTTTAAAAATTATAAAATTGATAGCTGATGTAGGATTAATTCAGATAATCTTTATATTTAAGATTTAAGATATTTTTTAAATATATTAATTATTTTGTTTAAAATTCTTTTCTTAATTTTCGTAAATTATAAAATTTTTAGCTGAGGGAATATAACTTCAGATAATCTCTATTCTTAATTTCCATTTGGTATTTGAATGTGATGTACCTCCCCCAAAAGATTAGATCGGTTGATTAAAGACATATAATTTAAGTTAAACTTAATATTTAAAATATAAGTTTTTAAATATGCGTAAACTATGTAAACTATTTTCTCTTAATTCTATTGTTTTTTTTTATTTTATATATAAGACCAGAATAAGTTGAGGGCACATTAATTTAGATAATCTTTATCTTTACTGCATTCTTAATACCCATTTGGTATTTTAATTTAATATATACCCCTAAAGCGGCAAGATCGGCTGATTAAAGACATATAATTAAGGTGACCTGCTCGACCTGTCAGCGGCCTACAGAAGAAATACCAAAAATTATGACTAATAACTTAGGAATTGAAACAAATTAAAGAGCAGATGCTGGACCAAATTCTTAAGCGAGATTCTATGTTATAATATTGAATTCAATGTGGGACTGAGAGCCATTAAAAATGCCGCCAAGGCGCAGAAACTTCACATGGCTGAAAAAACCATAAATTTGATAATTGACTTTCCACCATAAAAGGGACTGAAGGAAAAACCAAGGCTTACATAATCGAAGAAACGCATAAATCTCTCCGGGGGAAAAGAAAAACGAGATGAAAAACGCAGTCACTCAGCGAGAAGGAGAGGAAGAATGAGAGTGAGGGAGAGAGCGAGAGAGTGACGAGAGCAGTCAACGGAAATGTGCGTCATAAAAATATTAAAAATTTTGGAAAGATCAAAATGGGTTTCTGGAGTGATAGATAAAAGAACTCGGACCGAAGTCGTCGTTTAAATTTCTCGTTCCAGCGCATTAGAGCTCGATGGCATTTCAATAGGCCATAAATCTGTTTAGCTCCCAACTACCATCTACCATCTCTTTCTACCATCATCATCATCATATTTTCATATTTTTTCCGAAATTATACACATGCTACACGCTGTGGCAGCTGCGCGTGCGCAAATGTATCTGACGGATGCGCGGATCGTTTTCGTTTTCGTTATGCCAAATTAGACGACGAGTGTTTTTCGTCTCTGATTTATGTTGTCCTTGTGTTAAACGGTGTCCCATGTGGCGTGTCCTTTCTCTGCACATTTCACATTTTCTCTATTTCGTAAATTTGCCTAATTTTAGTATTTGTTGCCTGCGGGGCATCAAAAATCCACCCGGAGGCACAGTTGAAGTCTCTTTCTTTTCCCGGCACTTTCTTTCTTATCTCTCGCCTCACGCACACACACACACACACACACAGTTTTCACATTTGGAAAACAAAAATAAAATGAAAATTATGAACTCCTTTTATGTGGCATTTTCATTGGAACTTCAAGCCAATCCATCCGTCTGTCCATCCGTCCATCTGTGCGCTCGTCGCTCCCTTGTAAATCACTCAATTTTTGACATTTCTTTCTAAATTGCGTGACATTGTTTTATTGCCTGCATGTGTGCAAGTGAGGCAGACAGAGAGTGTAACTGAGAGAGAGAGAGAGAGTGTATTCCGTGCGGGATGTTTGACATTGTTAGTTTCCCGTCATGGAGGCCATTTCATCAGCTAAACAATTTTCAGCGCCATATTTACGCCTCATTCCATCAAAAACATCAAGAACGTTCCCAAAACCCAAATCTCCATTTTAATACAGATCTGTTTCTCCCATATAAATAGTTATTCGCTGGCATTTTGAGGTGGATTTCAAGTTGTCAAAACTTGATTAGTTGCTTTTTGCTTTTGATTTTATTTTATTTTATTTCTGTTTTGTTCGTTTTTGTCCTTTCTGTATTTGCTTCATTCCCATCCGCCCATCATAAATCTAACGAAAGGGGTTGCTTTTGTCTGACGTGAAAAGTATCTCCAAATACATATTTTATATTCGCTGTCACTTGAACACTCCCTGAAACTTACTGAATTCTTGTTTTAAATATTTGCCAGCTTACAGAAAGCTCGAGGATATTTAAGATATAGAGTAAAAGGTTCTGTCAGGTATTTAACATAACATTAGTGGCCGTTTTTTCAATGTACATATAAATTTTTTTTTACATATAGTTTTAAATTTGACATTAATTTCTATACATTTTACGTCAAATTTTCTATTAAATAGTTAGCAAACACCTTATTTAGACATTGAATAAACGGGCCTAAGCATAAGAAATTTATCAGTTTTATAAAGAAAGTTACCTTAAAGAAATATAAGGGCAGTTTTTTCAATGTACATATAAACTGCTTAAGATATAATTTAAAATCTGACAGTAATTTTTATACATTTTACGTCAAAATATATTTTCAATAGTTATCAAACACATTATTTAGACATTGAAAAAACGGGCCTAAATGTAGTAGCATTAAATGAGGTATTTTTCAGTCTATAACGTCAAGCCTGTAACTCAAAATTTAACCGTGTGTTTCATTAAAGTTTAGTTTTTTTAGTTTAGTTATATTTTAACTGGAATTTATTTCAGAATTGAATATTATTTTTCATCCATTTTGCTTCAAAAGTCTTCATATTACAGTGCTGACAATACATATTAAATTCTCGCCAGAAAATTGATATCAAAAAGTTTAAATAATTTTTTATTTTTCAGCTAATTAAGTCTTAAATATATTTGTATCTATATAATATCTATATCTATATCTAAAATATATTTAGGCCTTTACAATAGCAAAAGATTATAATGCTTTGATAGCGATAGTAAAATCTATAGATACTTGAAATTTCTATTAAAATTCGTCAATTAGTTAATATAGCTAAGCATATTCATAGAAATACGTTGAGTATTGAGTTTCACAATAGAAGAGTAAATTCCAGCTTTGTTCTTTAACAATTGACAATTGATATGCAAATTTTTAGCTAAATTCATTTGAGTTTATTTCGATAGATATTTTAAGATTGAACCTTTTATAAGGCAAAGAACATTTGTATCGAGAAAACGCTAATCAGGAAAAGCTGCACAAAACGAAGGCAATTAAGTAAAGCCAAAGAATAACAAAAGAAGAAAGTAAGAAATGGGGAGTAAGTGGCAAAGAAAGTGAAGAGAAAGAAACTGAGAAAAAACTACCCTGAGATGGGCTTTATTCTGGTTTGACATTAAAATATAATTGCGACTATTTAATGCCATTAAAGTCACTGCGGCGATTAATGACTAATGGAGGTGGTTGCTGAATGTGTGAGGGGGTGGAAACAGTGACAGAGAAAGTGAAAGTGAAGGCAAAAAGTGGACAAGAAGACGGAGGGGAGAGGGAGACGGTTGGACAGTGGCCAGTGCTCGTGACTGGGATTGGGATTGGGATTGATAGAATGATTTAATGTCGCCAATAACGAGACGTGCGATTCATTCGCAATGCAAGACCCGCATGGCAACAGATACATTGCCCAGCTAAAGATACAGATACAGTTTGGAAGTATCTATAGGCCAAGATGGCTGCCTCACATATTTTCGGTTTTCGTTCATCGCATGCTCAAATGACATTTAATGTGTCAAATAAGGGTTACTCCCACCCCCACCCCCCTCTGTTTCCCTCCCCTCCTTCGATCTTCCACTGACTCCGACGACTGTCATCATCATCCACTTTCTCGGCTGGGCAGGCAGAGAGTTTTATGTGAAATTGATATCCGTTCGAAAGGCAGACATCATGAAAATGTATCTTCTAGATACAAGGGAGTCCGTGTGCGTGTGTGCGTATCTTTATATGTTAGTGTATGCGTGTGTGCGTGTGCGTACATAAATCTGTCAGTTTGCTTTCTTTTTGTCACTGCGCCCTGTCAATTCACACAAAAATTATGATCCTGAAAAGTAGATTATCCTTGATTTATCGCCGCATCATTCGAAAGTTGAAAGCGACGCAATGAAATTGCGTTCCACACACACACACACTCGCGCAGCTATAGATACTGACTAAATGTATCTTTGTATCTTTTGTTGCCAGCATGTGTCGTCATTTGGTTCTGTCTAACTGTCTGTCTGTCTCTGTTCCCGACCAAAACAACAGTGAATTCCATCTACGCACACACTTTATTTGTTGACATTTCTCTCACTCTCTCTCTCCTTCTATCTTTCTTTCTTTTTATTGTGCCTTTTCTCTGCTTTCTTCAATGCGTTTTATTTATGTTTGCTCGTCCTCGGCCTACGTCATCCGCTTTTTAGAACCCGCAGATAACAACACGTCAGAGCACTGAGTGAAAGAAAGTATCTGACGGATGTGTATCTCGGCATCCGCCACATGCAACTGCTCATCAACGACCTTTTCAAAGGATAACACACACTCACACACTCACACACACACTCACACACACTCATTCGCTTGTCTCTCGTGACAATAAATAAAATTAAATGTGCTTTTGTTTGAGCCAATTGAATTATGTGCGTGTGAATGCCTCGTTTCCATTCCCATTCTCTCTCCAATTCCACTCCCCATTTCTTCTTCTCCTTCACCGCTTTTTCCAGTTTTTTTTTAGCTGTCAACCATCTGATGACCAGTCAACTTTTACTGCCTTACAAATTTCAGAGGCTGCAAATTAAATGGCGTCTGTCTCATCTACAAGAGTTATCACTGTAGCCATGTCTGTGACAATTTTGATGGAATTGTTGTTTTGTGGTGAATTTAACAACAAAACGAGATACATAATCCTCTCTTTTTTATTCTTGGTTTTTAAAGGGTTCCTCACAACAAAGGCAAATGCATAAATTTGTAAATGGTTTGCTATTATACCCTGCACAAAAGGGTTAAAAAGGGTTTTTTTATAAGATTATTTTATCTTTGCTGTTGCATTGTCCGTCGTCAGATCGAAACTCGAATAATATCAATAGCTTAAAAGCGAAGTGTCTGATTTATTCTCAGTGCTTGAATAAATACACATAGTTTATAATCCAATAATTTTATTTTAACATTTTTAAACAAAATAAATTCTTAAAAGTGTAAACTTTTGTTAATTTTAACTCTCGTAGCATCATTTAAATTTACTTTTTTATTAAAAATGTTTTTTATCCACTTCTTCGGTAAGTTAATTTTTTTTATAGAATAAATAAATGTGTATTTTTATTAAATTCAACTTTTTTTTTTATTAAATAATCTCTTTTATCAACTTCGACTTAAATACATATATTTTTAATAAAATAAAATAAAAAAAAATGCATTTTTATTAAAGTCAATTTTATTTTTTATTAAATAAACTCATAACAAATTCGACGTTAAATATTATTTTAATAAAGTACAAAAAGTAAGTAATGTATTTTCATTAAATTCAATTTCTCACTCCACTTAAATGCTGTTATTACTCTGCCCTTACAAATATATTTTAAAAAATATTTATTTTTATTAAATATATTTTTAATAAAATATAATAAATATTAAAATGCATTTTTATTTAAATCAATTTTATTTTTTATTAAATAAACTGTTTTATCAACTTTGACTTTAAATATATTTTTAATAAAATACAATAAATACAAAAATGAATTTTTCATTTAATTCAATTTCTCACTCCACTTTAATGTAGTTATTACTTCGCCTTGATATATATCAGTCTGCAGTATTTTGTGCATAAGCCTTGCCAACAAAATGCCATTAAATTATACCATTTAATAGCTTCCGGTTTTGAGACATTCGCAATTTCAATCATCAAGCTATTCAAAAGTTCGTTGTGCTTCATTGGCAAAAGGTTTAAAGTAAAAAAATGGAAAAAAAATAAAAAATGTAAAAAAAAGAAGAACAGGAGGAAAAATATATTCGCATTTTGTAATAAATACGCTGTCAAGCCCGCATCGATTATGGACACTCACGGATGCACTCAGACACTCACACATTCACAAACGTATTCACATTCATCGGCAGCAGCAGCGGCAGCTCCAATAATGTGAGTCAATAAATCGCCAATCAAGCAATCATACACAATTTATTTCCCGTCATAATTATCGAGCTCTCACTGTATGTGTGTGTGTGTGTGTGTGTGTTAGTGTGTGTGTGTGTGTGTGAGTGCAGCGTGTGATTATGACGCTGCCGTTGGACGCCCTGCAGCGGGACTGAGTGACTCCGAGTCCGATTCCGATTCCGAGTCCGAGTTGAAGCTCCAAGCTCCATGTTTCATTTGCAGCTCAGGCTCAGGATTGAAGGGCGTTCGAGGCTGGTCGAGGGGGCGTGGCGGTGCAGGAGTGTGGGGGGAGGGGAACAACAGAGACAGAGACAGTCTCCATCTCCAACTCCAGCTCCATCTCCATCTGCGTCTGCAGTCGGCATCTTCAGCCGCTGCTGGCGTTTGATTTGTGGCATAGACAGGCGACGCAGTTGTTGTTGTTGTTCTTCTTGTTGTTGTTGCTGCTGTTGTTGCTGCCACACCAACGACGACTACGAGTCGCATTGAGCTCAAGACCTGAGCGAAGTCCGAGAATTATTTGATTCTGTTTTGGTTTTTATCATTTTTATTGCCCAAGAAGATGCTTGGCCAGGTCTACAGCATCACCTCTCTCTCTCTTCCCCCCTCACTCTCTCTCCCTCTCTTTCCCCCTCTCTCTCTCTTTCTGTCTCTCTCTCGTGTCGTTCATTTGACATTCCTCCGCGCCAATCGCAGCTCCCGCCTCGACATTATTTTAATCGATTTTCAGTCACCGCTTCCCCCACCTCCCCCCATTACCCCCACTCCCTCTAATGGCCCTGGCTTTTAATGTTTTTTTTTTGGGATTATTCTTGTGTATTTCTTTTGGTATTTCTGCTGTTTATTTTTAATTTGAAATCGCTTTGGCATTGTTTGCTTTTGATTTTCGCCTAGTTCCCCGCTCTCTTCTCTCTCTCTCTCTCTCTCTCTCTCTCTCTCTCCATCTCTTTCTGCTCATCATCATCATCTTTGGGGCATTTGTCATTGGTCAATAAATTCGATTGATTTATGCAGTCGACGGAAATTTCAATCCCAGCTGCTTTTCTTTTTTGTTTTTTTCGTTGGTTCTTAACTGAAATTGAATTCCAACATTTTTATTTATTCGAATTGAAACTTGAAATGTTCTTTTCATTTGGCCTCAGACTGAGCTGCATGTTGTTGTTGTTGTTGTTGCTCGTCATCTTCAACTTGTTGTTGTTGTTGTTTTAGTTTTCTTCTCACAGTTCACGGCTGGACGTCGCGAGTTCAAGAGTTCAACGTCTTTATGAACGCATTTTCCATGTTTATGGACTTGTTTTCGTTGCGTTTATGAAACTTTCAAATCAACTCGAATATTTTTCAATATTAATGATTGCCCGAATTTATTGAATGACTTTTTAGCATATTTAAAGCTACAATAAATCAAAAATGTCGAAATGCGGACGCTTAGATTGCGAGTAACATCACAAAGTTGCGATTAATAAGTTTGATTAGTTTCGAATGCTTTAAATTTTTTCCATGCTTTGTTAAGAAATCTGTTAACTAACTACAAGATAATTTAAAATAAAAAAAACCTTAACTTAATGCATATTTATTTTTAATTTATTAAATTTGTTATTATACTTTAAATATTAACTTAACTTAATTGAACTTATTTGTTTTCAGTTTTTAATTTGTAGTTTACATAAATTTATTTTATTATTTTGTAATTTTAATTAATAAATACATAAATAAATTGTAAATAAATAAATACATAAATAATTTGTAATGTTAAAATTTAACATTCTAAGAATTTATTCCATTTAGTTTATGATACCGACGTTTTACTGTATTTCTATTTAACTCTTTAAATGTCTTTCATTTAGCCAATTGAGTTGCCATTTTTTTGCGTACAAAACACAGGTTCCATGAGTTCATTAATTGCTGTAATTTTTCACAGCGCTGCAAAACAACACAAAAATCAAAAAGAGAAAAATAAAAGCGAATCAAGCGAAAATTCAAACATTTTCTGCATTAAGAAGCGCACAATAAAAATAAATCAATCAATAACACGAAATTAAGCATACAAATATATATAAAAAATAAAAAAAAATTATAAAAATTGAGAGGAGAAAAAGTTGAAAAATAAACAAGTTCGCTTGTTGAGCCGCTGGCCACATGTTGTGGCAAGTTATTGGTCGAAATGATGGCCCAGTGAGAGCAAGACGCACAGAGTGAAAGAAAGAGAGGGAGAGTAAGAGAGAGAAAGAGAGGGGGGCAGAAACAGCGGGCTGGAGCACAGCGTCAGCTCATTGGATCCTAATTCCGAATAACGAATTTAAGCAATTTACTCAAATGCTAATTTATGGCCGATTGATGCGCAGGTAGTCAACTCAACTCGGTCCACAGTCCAAGCAGTCCAAGCAGTCCACACAGTCCATGGACACGGACACGCAATCAAAATGTGGCAGCATCCATTCATTCCATTTGTGGCATGTTGCAGCATCCACAGCGGCAACACATCATTATCAACTGCGTCTTCGTCTCTGTCTTCGTGTTCATCTTCATCTTCATCTTCGTCTTCGACTTCGACGTCAACGTCAGTGGCAGCCATAAACATGGAAGCTGCACGCACACACACACACTCACTGTTCAAGATACAGATACATCTGCAGCTACAGATACAGATGCAGATGCATTTAAAAAGATGCTGGCCACTTGTTGTGCTGCCCGCTACGTGACGTGGTTTCCCTCGCATGAATTACGACGAATCAACGCGCAGCGGCAGCAGCAGCAGCGGCAGCAGCAACAACAGCAACAACAACAACAGCAGCAACAACTACAACAACAATTTGACAGCTGAGCAACTGCTGCCATCATTGCCACCTTCGCTTGTGGCAAGAAGCGCCAAGCAGAAGGTGCACAGTGGGGATTCAGTGCATCTCCCATCTCCTGAGATCATTTCATTTCTAGCCCTGGACTCGGTCATTGGGCTCCCATGCGGCGATTGCCGATTCCAGTTGCCAGTCCACATAAATATTCCCTTGATAATGATAACGCTGATAATCATGATGATGTTGATGATGATGATGATGATGATGTTGATGATGCACGCCCGCTTGGTGTTCCACTTGACAGATACAATCCAATCAGCTGCAGTCCATCGGGATCTACTTAGTGTAGAATAAATGCCAATGGCACGAGGAGCTACGAGTATAAACATTTAAATACTACAGTTCATCTTCCATAACTCGAACTAAATCGAGTGCTAATAGTAACAAAACTTAAAAAAAAGTCCGATAAGTCGATGTCTCCATAATTTGAACTCTTTCTTTGGATAACGCTGATAACGCTATCGAAGCTCTACTGTGTATATGCATATATTTAAAAAAAATCACTTAAAATTGAATGAACTGAATTTCTTCACTGCTTTTGTAAATCTTGAAAATATCACTTTTGCTAAAAGAGGAAAAGATAAGATTATAAGTCCTGGAAAATTTCAATTCATTTAATTTTAATTTTAATGGATCCCAATTATGTTACAAGTTATGGCAATTTAAATATTTTTTTTTAATACAAATATAGTATATATATCTAATTAATTCAAGTTTTAAATTAAATTCTTTATTGCTCGGTAACTATATGTATTACAGTCGAACTTCCCTAACTCGAATCACCATTATCTAAAGAAAAGGTTCGAGCTATGGAGGTATTCAACTTAAAAATTTATTTTCCTTAAGTTTATTAATTTTACTGTCACTCATTTAGCTCGAGTTAGAGAGAAATTCGAGTTGTAGAAGTCCGATTTATATACATAAAGAAAACTTTAGTAGAATTCACAACGTTCATTTATAATTCTGTAAAATCTGTAATGAAATCTATTAGAATATGTTTTTTTCTAATATATCCATAATAATATCTATTGTTTTAGAGTTAAGTCAATCAATCAATCTCTTGTTTTGAGATAAGTTAGCAATCTATAATTTAAGTAGATTTTCCATAGTTAATTTATTTAATAAATATTTACTAGTACTCTTATTAGCACTTATAAATAGCTTTCCATATTAAAGCATAATTAATCTTGGGTAAAAGTGAAAGATCGAGTGCAATTGAGACCCAAGCGAGTTGCAAATACAAATGTATCTCAAAGTGCGCACTTTGCATTGCGACTGTGAGTGAGTAAAGCATTGATTCGTTCATTCATTTATGCACTCAAACTCAACTCAACGCTGACTATCAATTTATTATGCGAATGTGGCAAAAAGCGATTGCCCAGTCAGCCCAGTTAGTTAACGCTCGAAAGTTGGTCAAAAAGTCAGACAATGAATATCGCGAGCCTGTCGAACTGCAGATGATCTGAGGAAGAGGAAGACTGGCAGGACTGTCAGGACTGACAATGACAGGGGCAGGAACAGATACAGATATAAGGGACAGATACAGATACATTTACAGGGACAGATGCAGATACATTCACAGGGACATCGACTGGCTAAAAAGGCCGCCGCAGCGAGTGTCAAAAACGCCACGACGACGACGAAATGTGGCACAGCCATGGGGCAGAATCAAAGGCAGTGCCAAAGCCTACAATGCTACAGCAACAGCAACTGCAGCTTGTGCAACGTGCAACTTCCAATGTGCAATGTGCAACAAGTTCCAGTTTCAATTCCTGCCGTCGCCGCTTGTGCTTTAATTGACAGCAACAAACAACGCGCGGGGGCAATGCCACCCACATCCACACACACACATTATTACTACACACACACACACAATCTCGAGATTATTTCTGTGCGTTTCCCACAATTGATTCGGACAATGCGACCACAGCTTCAGCCTCAGCTTCAGCTCAGGGAGGCTGGGACTACGATTCGAATTGGAATTGGGCTTTGACTCCCAGTCTGGGCTTGAGTCTGAGTTTGGTGTTTGGTGTTTGGGCTCTGGACATCGCAGATAAGGAGGGGGGAGGAAGGGGAAACGTTGTGAAGGCCTCTGTCGGCGCTGGGGCAAGGCTAAAGTGCAAATGGTTCTTGGGGCTGCTTAATGTGAGCTGCGTGCGACTCCCTACAGAAGACAGCCGACAAAAGTGTCGAAAACGAAACTATTAAGCAGCATGTATTTAGTAATGAGTCAGTTTATGTAGAATGATTTCTAGAAACATTTTATTTTATATACAAATTTTATAAGATAATTTTGATTTTATTGGATAAGTGATAAAAATTGAACTAAACTAGAGTAAAGAAAAAGAAAATTTTCAATACTGAAGTAAATTTTAAGAAAAATATTAAAAACGGTAAAGCTAGAAGGTAGATATCAGGAACTGCAAATAATAGTTGTGAGTTGAAAAGAATGAAAAAAACAGAGTTATTGTTGCTGATTGTTTTATAAAAAATTATTTTTAATTTTTTAAATTAATTTCAATGATAAAAATCAAAAATAATTATTATTTTTCAATTTTTATATACAAATTTAACCCTAAATATTATGTTCAATTTTTATTATAAAAATTGACACATAACTCTTGTCTAGTAGATATACTATATGAACAGGAAGTGAATTTGTGTACTTAAATTTAGAAATAATTATTAGGCATAAAACATGTCTAATTTGGTTACATAAAATTTAAATAAAAACAGGAAACCAACTCCTATTAATGAATTTATAACACTAGTTTACAAAATTAAAACTTTTTTTTGCAAAGTGAATCAAAGTATTTTTTTCTTATGGACTATGGCCCCCTAAACACGAAAATGGCATTTAAAATTTTTTTTATGGAAGCGTTTTCGAAATATTTAAATTTTTTCGAATTTTCGAGGTTATTCCAACACTTTTGAATATATCTGCATTTCTACTTATCCGATTTGGCCAAGCAAGCACCTAAACTAAAGGTAAGTTAAATCTTTTCAACTTTGTTCCATAAAATATTAAGATCGGTTCAGCAGCTCGGGTGCTAGCGATTTTAATAAGTTCGAAAATGGGCGTTTTTTGTGGTTTTTTAGTTTGATAGCTAACATATTGTCCTGGCAAAAATAGAAATCACAAAGATAAAATTTTTTAGAAAAGTTAAAAGTAAAGCCGATACTGTTCCAAAGAAAACAAGGTATTGTTTATGAAAATCCATTGACAGATGGCGAAGTAATATATATTTAAGTGTTTTTAGATTGTCACGTTATTTTCTTTATTTATGTTAACAGCTATGTTAACAGCTATGTTAACCTGCCGACGCCCTTGCACATTACAAGTGCGTTTGGTCGCCTTAGGCAGATACCGCTACAACTAAAATACTCACTTTTGCATTACTTCGCCATCTGTCAATGGATTTTCATAAACAATACCTTGTTTTCTTTGGAACAGTATCAGCTTTACTTTTAACTTTTCTAAAAAATTTTATCTTTGTGATTTCTATTTTTGCCAGGACAATATGTTAGCTATCAAACTAAAAAAACCACAAAAAACGCCCATTTTCGAACTTATTAAAATCGCTAGCACCCGAGCTGCTGAACCGATCTTAATATTTTATGGAACAAAGTTGAAAAGATTTAACTTACCTTTAGTTTAGGTGCTTGCTTGGCCAAATCGGATAAGTAGAAATGCAGATATATTCAAAAGTGTTGGAATAACCTCGAAAATTCGAAAAAATTTGAATATTTCGAAAACGCTTCCATAAAAAAAATTTTAAATATCATTTTCGTGTTTAGGGGGCCATAGTCCATAAGAAAAAAATACTTTGATTCACTTTTCATTTTGGCTGTAAACTAGTGTAATTAATTACCTATTAGTAATAAAAAATACCTAATTTGGTTTTCAAAAATATTTTGTATTTAAATTAAATAGTTGCAGCAGAAGACTATCCAATTTAAATTTACCATGAGAACAAGTACTACAAAATGGTTGAAGATATGTATGTTAAACTGTTAGAATGAAGATTATTTTATAGATCTACTCGTATTATTTAAAAATTATTTAATAAAGCAAATATATAGATATTTTTACTTTTATTAGGCATAAAGCAAGTCGCATGTTTAACAGCTGGTAATAATAAGTATAAATAAATATTTCTTACAATAACTGCAAATGCAGTGCTGACAAATTTGTCGGCTGGCTTTTGTTTTTATAATGAAATGCATTTAAAAAGATTTGTGAGCCTGTGTGTGTGAGAGTGTGTGTGTGTGCGAGTGTGTGTGAGTGTTTTCATGCAACAGGTTGCCTTTGAGGCTGTGGCCGTTGTTGTGTGTGCATTTTAAATGTGCTACCTCCGCTGCCCCTGCCCCTGCCCTCGCCTAAAGACTTCCTCCCATACTCCTATGTACACTGCTCTACACTCCTCTGCCCGCTCATAGTCCATGGTCGAGCTCCTCTGGATTGGAGCCGCCTTCTCGGACGCTTTGATTTTATGGCATTCGTTTGTCGTTGGAGGCAGTTTGATGCATGTAACTTGTCGTGCCGCGAGATTTTCGAACATATTTAGCATTGGACGTGCTACATAATTCCCCAAAGTCATAAAAAAATCGAATAAAAAAAAAAACAGAAAACAGAAATCTAAAAAATACAAAAATTTGTGACGCGTTGTGTTGTGTTGCATGTTGCAAGACCAAGACTAGACTAAGGGGAGTGGCAGGCCAGCTTTATTGTTTATATGCTATCGAAATTGTGAGTAAATGTTTTTAGTAATTGTGCTTAAACTTGGCTCTTATGCAAATCCGTTGAAAGACCAAGCCCAAACCCAAACCACTTGATGTGGCAACTCTGGGAATTTGTCAGCTCGACGTAATCAGCACTCGATAAACGGACTAAAGTGAAGTCTCTAGAACAGTTTCCCAGACTAAACAGTGACAAATCTAAACCTAATTCAATTCTCAAGTGTCTCAAGTGCCACAAAAGAGAGCAAAGAATTTTAGAACTTTGTATCCGATTTGGTTATGTTTTTTGGATTGTCGCCGTCGGTGCCTTTGATCTTGTGGAGAGTTATGAGCCCCTGACAGGGATTCGGGGGAAACAAAGCAGACCAGGGAGCGTGTGATGATTACTTATGAAGTGAAGCAAGTGTAATACATATTAATTGTCAAAGGAATTGAGGAAATGCGCAGCAATTCTTTTGAACTCGAAGAGTTAATAAATTTCGTTATTTGTTTGTGAAATTGTGTGTTTTGATGCCCCCCCTCAAGTCCCCCCTTAATTTCGATGCTGTTAAAAGAGCAAACAATTTGCCTGGCCTGGCATTTATCTACCGGATACATTTTTATCTCCAGCACGAACGCAATTATTGTTTGTCTGTGGCGGCGGCAGAACAATTAAGAAATGAACTATCGCCACGATGGCGACGGCAACGGCAACGGCAATGGAAAAAAGGTAGACCAGGTGGTTCACCAGATCCATGGATCGGCTCCCCAATTAGGCGAGAGCACTCATATCTGATATTTGCCCAAGATCTGAGATGTGCAACTGAAACTGGAGACTCATTCTCTTTACTCAACCCCCCCATTTCGCAAGTTTTCTTTTCTTTTGCGGTTTGATTTTCATTTTGGACATTTAATTAACTCAAAATTGTTCGCCAGTGTTTATATTGCGGGGTGATTACGTTTTATGATCGCCTTCCGCTGGCAATATTTACACTGAGTTTACCAAATCATAAAGCTTCCATAATTACCCATTTTATTGCCTCGCCCTCTGCGAGCTTTGCTCCACTTAAAGGCACCTCAAAAATATTTGCACATTCAATCCATAAGGCACAAACAATGCCAAATACAGTCAAATATTAATTATAATTAACAAAATATCAAGTAAATAGCTGCACAATGTTTTAAGCATACGATTGATACAATAAAATACCTTTTTTAAGAGGAAAACCTAAATAATAATAATTTTTATTATATTTATATTATTTTTAATTATTTTTTATTTTATTTAACTAGTTAAATATGGCAAGAAATTAGTTGTAAACAAATGCTTACAATGACTGTCAGCAAAAAGTTGTATAATTACAATATTTTAAAAATGGCTATAACTCATTGCTCAAGTCGCAAAATTATTCTACACCCTTAAAATGACATTGAATGTCATTGGTAAAGGCAATAAAATAGCTATATAGATTTATAATTGATTGAACGGCAATATTATATAGAAATAATAATAAATTAGCAGGCAGTTTGGCTTGGAATCAATTAAATGTTTATGAAGTAATAAAATAAAATGTAATAAAAATGCAATTATTAGTCAACGCCCAATTTTAATGCACTTTGCTTGAAAAATGCACAACAATTAATTTTCAATAAAATAAAAACACAAAAAAATGAAATGAAAATACAAAAGGCAACAAAAAAACTCGACCATTTGCATATGTGACGTGTGCTTTTTTTCTATGGAATGGAAGCAACAACAACAAGAGAAATAAAAATAAATAAAAGTAAAATTAATACGAAAAATCAAATCGAATGAAAAACGATAAAAATCGCACAACTGTCGGAGGTTGCCGGAGGCCGAATGCAAATGCTTCGATTTGAAATGTTGCAACAATAATTGTCACAAATTGAACTCATGTCATGATTTGCTAGCTGAACATGTATGTATGTAAGTCTGTATGTGTGTACATATGGATAGACAGCGAGGTGGAGGAACATATTCGATTGCATGACAGGTGCAATTTAGTCGAGGTCTAGAGCATAAAACAGTCGCCGATTGAAGTTTGATTGCTGATTGGCTTCATTTAATGAGAACAACTTTCGACGTTTCAATCGTAAGCAACGTGATGAATTACGTTTCATGGTAAAATGCATTAAAATAAACGTGCAAGACTAGAATAATAAGCTAATAATAGTTAAAAGCTGACAAGCTACTTGGGTATTAGTGAGAGTTGTGCATGTATTAGTGAGCTTTTGCTATGTGAATAGGGAAACGCCATAAGCAGAAAGCTCTTACATCCGTGTGAAGTATACATGTGAGATACATTAAAATGTTTGCACATGAACAGTCTTTTGTAATAATAAATAATAAATAATAAATAATAATTAATAAATAATAAATAATAAATAATAAACAATAAATAATAAATAATAAATAATAAATAATAAATAATAAATAATAAATAATAAATAATAAATAATAAATAATAAATAATAAATAATAAATAATAAGTAATAAGTAATAAATAATAAATAATAAATAATAATTATTAAATAATAAATAATAAAAAATAAAAAATATATAATTAATAATAAATAATAAATACTAAATACTAAATACTAAATACTAAATACTAAATACTAAATACTAAATACTAAATACTAAATACTAAATACTAAATACTAAATACTAAATACTAAATACTAAATACTAAATACTAAATACTAAATACTAAATAATAAATACTAAATACTAATTAAGTAAACTAAATAAGTAAAAATAATAAATATTAATAATTAATAAATACATGATTAGCAATACATATAATTACATTAAATTATAATCAATATACAATAAATTATAATTCATTTTGTACAGCAAGAGAAAGAGGTTTGATTTTTGAAACTTTAACATGTGTCCTGTACGCCAGATCCATAACATTGTTTACACTTTTACAGTCTCTCAAAATTGTTAGCGTATCGTATTTCGGTCGGGTAAATTGTGTCGCACCTGTTTGGCCAATTTGAAATGAGGTTATGAACCCAACTGTAGTTTCTTAATGTTGCAACGTCAGTCAAGCACAACTACAACAACAACTGCAACTACAACTACAACAACTGCAACTGCATTCAGGCCCAAGCGATGGCTAACGCATTTGGCCACCTCTTAGCCGGTTTTCCATCATTGCAACGTCCTCTGTCGCTGCCGCTGCCTTAGCCTGGCTTTTCCTTTTGTGGCCACCAAAGAACTCGTTGCACACCCAAAAGCCAAATGGTTGCCAGTTGTGGCCAGAGCTGTGGCACCGCTGGAATTGTAGTTGTTGTTGTTGCTGTTGTTGTTGCTGCTGTTGTTGTTGTTGCCGTAGCTGGAGATTGATGTTCGCTGCCTCTGACATTTGTTTCGCGCTTGCGCTCCGCATCTGCCGTCCTGCTCGCACTTGCCGCGGCACTTGTTAACCGGTTTCTTAGCCACATTTTTTGCAGTGTGATTTAAACGATTTTTTGCATTCAAATGGACGAACGATTCTACGTTGCACACTCCTCCCCAACTGCATCTCCATCTCCATCTCCGTCTTCATCTCCATCTCAGGTTTGCATTTTTGTTTTTGTTTTATTTACTGGATTTTCCACAGCGATGAAAAATCGCACAGTTCGATCATGTAAACAAATTCATTAGCTTGCACAAATATTTTAATTATTTAGCAGAAATATCTTTAAGCATAAAAATGGCTGTCAAGTTATGCTTCGTCTAGTGTGAACTGAATGCTTCTGGAATTGGCCAAGATGACACCTATGAATTATGCGATTGCATTAATATTTTCAGGCAAGACAATTTATGAATGCAGAAATTATTGAAATTTAATTGAATAACATATGACCAATTAACATCGATTTGTTAACTTAATGGAAACATAGCGTTTTTGAAAAGTTGTGTTAAGGTTAATATAACAAAATGTTTTAACTTGTTGTTAACTACTGTTTTTTGAATTAATTGTATTCATACTACATAAATAAACATATGTTTAAGTGACTTGCTCAAAAGTTATCTATTAACATAAAAGTTTATGTTAAAAATAAGTTAAGATGTACAAATACATCGAAGACTCGAAGACTCTTTCCGCATCGAAAGATGTTTGAGTGCTTGAATTTGATAGTTTTTTGACGATGTTATGAATTAAACGTTTTTAAGGAATATCGCCAATTCACTGACATTCTTTCTTATTTTTGTTTTTAATTAAGTTTAATTGTTGCAATATTGATACCCAACTGGACAACTTTCAAAAACTCACAACGCCTATAATTTTGTCTAAATTTAACCACTTTTTTTGGGGAGCGTCAGTTTTATCATGCTTTGACCTCGAATTTTATTCTTAACTCACATAACTTTGTCAATTTCTCTCGGAATGTCAATTTTATCGTTGTTTGGCCTCTAATTTTAATCTGCATCAAAATTTAATTTTTTTTTTTTGGATAACTTAATTTGTTCTTAAATTGTTCACTTTTTTTCCATTTCATTTTCCATTTTCATTTCTTTTTCCTACCCTTGACACTTTTCCAAATACTTTCAGCTGCAAAAACTAGTCCTAAATATTAAGAAACTATTACAATTATATAAAGAATAAATAAAGAAAATATTAATAATATTAAAACAATTTTATTATTGTTTAAAGTCAGCTTTAAAATTGTCACTATCGTGCATTTAATAATATTTAAAGCTTTAAGCAAATGTTGCGATTACTCTCAAATGTTTCTGTTTGAACTAGAGCACTTTCAGCTGCTTCCTTAAACTCGCACTCGTATTCACACTCAAACGAATACTCACACACACATTCAGTCGGCCGTAGCAGTGGCAATTATAATGGCCATAAGGCAATGCGCTTGCCACTTGCTCCCAGTTCATGCCACAGGCTGTGGCAAATGCAACAGGTTAATTCGCGCGCGTTTTTGGCCAAGTGCGTTGGGGGTAAAATCCGTGGACAAAAGCCGGGCCAAGTTGCAGGCAGTGGCAAGGGGGCGGGGACGGAGGCGTGTGGCAAGCAGCGTTCCAATGGTGGGCGAAATGAGCTAAAGTGTCGGCCTTAAAAGGCAGCAGCGAAAAAGTTTTTTTCTGACAAAACATGCAACTTCGCACACAGAGATGGCGGAGAAGGAGGAGGAGGGGGAGGAAGTGTAGAGACTGAAGGCTAAGAGGAAGGGGGAGGGAGGAAGCATTGAAATGTCCAGTGAAACAATGAGAGGCCGTTGCCAAGCGACCAAATTGGCAACATGTTGAGGCCAACATTGGCTGCTGACCAGTTATGAGCCCGAAGGGGGGCTGAAGGGGCGAGGGCTGCTTAGGCCCAAGAGGGGAGGAAGGGGGACACTGTGCACATGAAGGTGTCATTTGTTGGTAACATGCATTTTCCGACTTGGCTACAAATCGCGGCGACAGCGACGGCAACTGCAACATGCAACATGCAACTGCGCTGCGCTGACGTCGACGGCGACGTCGACGACGACGTCTACGTCGACTGCAAGAGACGCTGAGACTGTCCACAACAATCTAATGGCGTTGCACAGTGGGACAAAGTGTATTTAAACTAAATCAAAGTTGAAGCGGCAGAAAATTAAAAAATCTTTGATATAAAATGATATTGATAAAAATCAAAAAATGGAAATAGATATAGAAAATAGAAAACAGAAAAAGATATCGAAGAAGAATCAGATAGAAATATAAATAAATAAAGAGATAATTCATGAGAATGATCTAAAAAAAAATCATAAAAAACAACAGACAGACAGATTGGAAAAAATTTACAGATGAGATCAAGCCAGAATTGGGAATAAAACACTGAGCTAGACATATAATGAAGAGTGGGTAGGCAGAGATAAAATATATATACACAGAAAAAAAAATGCCATTCTAAAATCAAGTATAAAATACTTAATGTAAGCTCGCATTTTTTAAGTATGTATTCAGGATTAAGCTGAATAATCAAGCCTGTATCGGGATTAAAATGGGAAAATACACATTTGCTGAGCGCGAGAGGAAAATTCTCTCTCGGCCTCTCTCATTTCAACCGGTCCGGTGGCTCAATGGTTAGAGTCGCCGACTCCAGTTTAAAAAAATCTGGGTTCGATTCCCCCCGTCAATTAAAAAAATGAAAAAAATAAAAAAAAAAATGTTAAAAAAAAAATTTAAAAAAAAACTTAAAAAAAAAATGTTTAAAAAAAAAATCTTAAGAAAAAAAAAACAAAAATAAGTTTAAATGTAACAAAATACATTATAATTACTAAAAAATTTTTTGGCCTGAATTTAAGAATTTCAGGATTGAATTCTTGTAGAAAAAAACTAGTATTTCATACTTGGTTTAAGAAAATCCGAGATTACCCCACTTCTGACATCGTTTCGGATTGAATTCAAGCTAAATATCCCGGAATTTTTTTTCTGTGTAGGAAAACAGAAGAAAGAAAAAAATTTAGTTTATATATAAAAAGATATGTATGTGAATTGGAAAAAAAAAAGTTATGAAATAGATAGGAATAACTAAAATAGGAACAAATCAAATATCTTTTTTTAAAGGAAGGTGAAAGTGTATTAATATTTGGTAATTGAATTTTGCAGTTGTTTTTCTTTTGTTACATACATAATGGCTTGGAACCAGTGTGCGCTGGTGGGAAACATGCATTGTGCGCCTGTTACCTGGTGTGTACAGAGTCGAGTCGAGTCGAGTCGAGTTCGATGTGTGCTGGTTCCTGGTCCAGGCGAACATGTGTCTTGCAAATTAAACGCACATGTCGCTCGCTCGTCGGGCCCCTTGGACGCGTCTTGTTGGGACAGAGGAATAGGAGGTGGAGGAGGGGGAGAGGGAGAGGGATCAGGGTATATGGTATGATATCGCATTGGGCCAAGTAAGTATTGGGATTGGGGGATTGGGATTCGTAACCATTTCCAAACACGTTTCGCTTTTGTATGGCAATTGTTTTGATTTTGCTCTGCCCTTTCCTGTTGCCAGTTGCAAGTTGCCAGTTGCCAGTTGCCTGTCGCTTGTACACTGCCCGCTTTGTTGGCCACTCTGCTGTCAACTATTTGTTTCTTTTTCCTCTCTGCGTTTTTGTTCATTTCTGACACATTTTAACAATTTATGAGCCGCTCACCCACCGAACCCACAACCACCGCAGCTTTGACAACTAAATTCAAAGCAATTCATACATCACCTACTGGCAAGCCTACTGTCCCCCACTTCCCTCCCATTATAACCCCCCTTTGGAGGTGCGCACCTGTTTGCAAAGTGCGTGTGTCAAAGTGCGTGCGTGGCAAGTTTGACATTTGCAGCTGCAACAATCTCTCTGTGTGTGTGTGTGTGTGCCTGTAGTTTCCACAACGGTATTCCGTGTGCCGTGTCTATTCCACTGGCAGTTGTCAGCTGTGCTTTGATAATTTCATTCATTTGCCCCACTGTCCGCTTCTTCTTCTGCTTCAGTTCAATTGAGTTGCAACGCGTTTTGTTGCCTCAATGGGGCAACACTTGGCTAAGGTTAGTTAGGTAAAAAGAAGGTTACTTTTACATAAAAACTAGAGTTCTTTGATAAATTACATTTATTAATATTCATGATCCGTAGTAAAATATCTTTAACTGGGTTTAGTTACAGTCAAACTTTCCTATGATTGTGTCTCTCTGCTTTAAATTCATATCAAATAAATCATATTAAATAAATCGATAATTACCTTACCCACAACTTTATATTTCAATTGAAATAAATAAATCGATAATTACCTTACCCATAAATTTCTAATTTAATTGAAAAAAGCTATCAAAAGTTTGAACAAATTTCTCCAAAAGAAAATCCAAACATCCCTTTAAAGAAAGAATTTTATACGATTTCCAAATTATGTGTCAACATGGGAAAGTTTACTGGGGTGCCACAGAAATCTCTTTCACTTGAATTTGACGTACATTTGTATGAAATTTACGTCATTTTTCAGGTGAAAGAGATTTCTGTGGCACCCCAGTATATCTCAATTTACTCAAATTATGTTTGGATATATTTTGAAAATTTCTTAATAATAGAAAACATCACTTGGTACTTCTTATCAAATTCGTTTTAACAATAGTTCTACGTTTCAAATCCTAAATAGTAACACTTTTGTTTAAAGTAAAGTGTGATAAAAATTATAACTTTTTTCTATAACCTTTGTAGTTTCCATAAGAAAATTAAAAAAATCGTTCTCTTAAATTTTTTTCTTAAAGGATTTTTAATCCAAATTCAAAATTTCTGGTTCTTTTTAAAGGGTACTCCTTTTCAAGTTCGTTAAGTAAATCAACATTCACATTTCATCAAGCTGAAATGCGCGGGAAACTAAATGATAATCGATGTGAATAAATAAGAGTAACAAAAAAAAACAAGAGAAACAGAATTTTATGGACAGTCGTAAATTCATAATTCTTTGGGATAGATCGCTGGATCGTACGATCTGTTTGAGTGACTTCCTTGTTCAGTTTCGTAATTTACATAAATTGAAAATGGAAGATGAAACGGCCAAGCCGAGAAAGCCAAGCCAGTTGACCAGGTCTGAACTCAACTCAACTCAACTCTCAAGTACGCCATCAACACGAAAAGCGAACAAAATCAATTTTGAAATAAATTTTTATTTGCCGCCATCGATCGATGGATGAATCGAGCATTCGATGGGTCAGCAACGTGGACAGACTTGGACCCAATCTCGAGTCACACTCTCAGTTTGGGGTCTCAGTCCGTCTATTGGAATTGGGAATTGGAAATAACAGACGCAGCAACTGTCATCGCATAAATGATTTGTATTTTTGTTTCGGTTATTTATGTTTCATAAATTATCGGATATATATTTATACGATATACAAGTCGATGTCTGTGTGTGTGTGTGTGTGTTTGAGCAGTCAACGGATGCCGCTGTTGGTTGCCGATCAAGATTTTATTTAAATGGAACTCATCAACGCTCATTTGGGTCTCCGTTTCCATCTCCATCTCCATCTTCATCTCATTCTCCATCTTTCAGCTTGGACAGGCGGCGATGATGATGAAGCTCTGTTGTCGCTTTTTTGCCTTTTGTCTCTGTCTCTGTTCGTCGTCGCCTTTTGTTTTAGGTTCAGCGCTTTAATTATAGAGGTCGATTCTCTGCCCTCATTTCCCCCCATCTCACATCTTCCATCTCCCGACTGATGCCTTAATGTCAACTTTGTCTGCTGTGGTTTTTTGCTTTCCACACGATTCGCCTTTAATTAATGGATTTTGTCGTATTAAACTCATTAGTTTGCTTTCGTAGCATAATTTTAATTAATCACTCAAAATCCACGCACTGTTGAATCTTCTCCGAATTTGATTGGGATTGTCTTTAGACCATGTTTATTAGCCGGCTTTTTGCATACTAATCGACTAAACGAATACGAATCGAGAGCTACCTAAAAAAAAAGACAGAAGTTAATATTAAAATTAAAAACAAACCAACTCGAAAACGAATTAAAAATGCACAGCGCTCGATGAGATCGACAGTTCGTTACTCAATTGGTTTTTAATTTCAAAATGAAATAAATCAAAATTAAGAAAACCCGAAAGAGCTTCGCCAAATTAACATTCGCCCCGCTCGACGCCATTCGATTTGATATATTTAACTCAAAATGTATATTTCATCATTAAAAACAGCGGGCAAAAAATAATAAAAATCATTTCAAAAATAAAACACACACAAAAAAAAAGACCGCTCAAAGCGGAGAACGAATATTTAAAATGAAAAAAAAAAATGAAATGTTGAAAATGGAAACTAGTTTTACAGGTAAACGAGCGACTTGGGACCCAAGTAAAATCACTCTCGATGGGGCCTCAGATCTGAATCCGAATCCGATGAGATGCGAACAGATTCGCCGTCATCGTCAACTTGATTGCCCTCTCTTTCTCTCTCACTTAGATGCGTTCTCTCTCTCTCATGTTCATTCGTATGATAAATAACAAATCAAACGCTAAAATGTCGGTAATGTATGTGGCATGTCAGAGGCTTCGTTTATTTATGGCCTGGATCAATAAGAATAACGCCCCAATCAGTGACTATAAATTAACGCAAAGACAAAAAACAACTTTAAAATACAACAACAGCAACAACAAAAAAATGTCGACGACTGAGAATGTTTCTCAGTTCCCAGTTCTCAGTCTGAGTCTCCTTCGTCTACTCTCATTTGGTTTGGAATTGGTTTGGGAATTGAAAATGTTTGAAAAATGTTTTAGGAAATGTCGTTGACTTTGACCTGAAAACGTTTATAAATTGTGTGGATCTTGCAGGTGGTTTTAAGAACTGTAACAGGAAATTGAAATTTCCAATTCACTTTATTTACTAAAAAACAAAGTCTTAAAGTTTGAAAATTGTGAATACATTTAAGTGTAATATTAAATATTTGGTCTGAAAAGTTTTTTAATATCTATAAAATTAAATTGTAACCCATTGAATTATATTTTATCAATATAAAAATATCATGAAATTCAACATATATTATTTTATTTCAATGTGATTATTTTCCTCACTATTTTGGTCTAAAAAGTTGATGAATACATATTAATTTAGATTGTAAGTCATTGAGTTATTGAAATATATTTTATCAATAGAAAATGCCATGAGATTCACCATCTTTTATTTTATTTTAGTTTTTATATTTTCCTCACTCTTTTGTTCTGTAAAGTTAATTAATATTTATTAAATTAAATTGAATTCACCATAATTTATTTTATTTTAATATAATTATTTTCCTGACGATTTTTGTCTGAAATGTTCTTTAATATCTATTAAAATAAATTGTTATTCATTGAATTATTGAAATATGTTTTATCAATAGAAAAATACCGTGAAATTCACCATCTTTTATTTTATTTCAATGTCATTATATTCCTAACTATTTTGGTCTGAAAAGTTCATTAACATCTATTAAATTAAATTTTATCTCATTCAATTATTGAAATATATTTTATTAATAGAAAAATAATATTTAAAATAATTATTTTATTTAAATGTCATTATTTTCCTCAAAATAGCAGCTGCATTTGAGGCAAGTTTCCAACTTCAAGAAGCATATCAAATGCGCTGTTAATTTGTGTAAATTTTCGAGATCATCAGTCAACTTAAACTGAGTTTTCCTGCTTCCTAATTCAAAGTAAACTCTTTGCTCTTGGCATATTACATTGCGATGCCTTTGCCTTCTGCTTGGTTTGGGCCACAAATCAAGTGTGAAATTTATTCAAATCGCACCAGGAGCGATAATAAAAATAGGAGAAGAAATACATATAAAAAAGAGGAGCCAAGCCACAAGCCAAATAAAAAGTACTAAAAATACGAAAATGAAGATGTAAATTATACGAAATGTGAAGCATTGACCGGTCAAAACAACAGGGAAGTTGCTAGACTACCAGAGGCAGGTAATGCTATCAATCTACAAGTTGTATCTAAAAAGGAGATACAAGCGAGAGAGAGAGAGAGAGAGAGAGTGAGAGAGAGAGATGGAAGTATTTGAAGGGGAGTTGCCAAGTAGCCAAAGTGCAGTCGTCGTTTTGGTAACACCCTCCAACATGGCCAATGATTGATTGCTCATCATTTTTCATTCTTAATGAAAATGCACCCCGCTGGCAAGAGTTTTGTGTGCTACGCTTTTGGCCCGCTTCGCTGGTTGGCCAACAACTGCTTTGCTTGAGAATGAAAATGTCTGTCTGTCTGTCTGTCAGTTTGTCAGTCTGTCTATTTGTCCGACTGTAGCACAACACACCTGAGTCTGAGTCGGAAGGTGCACAACTTGCGATAATCGCGCAAATGCAAAAAAAGAAAGAAAGAAGGCAAAGAAGTGACTTGGCCAAATTCCACCTTGGCCGCCAACGGGCATAAAAATGGCTGCCAGCTGCGAAAGATTGGAACACGATGGCGTCCATACGAGTACGAGTACCCAGTATATAGCCATGGCCAGCTGCCTTGCTTCCTTTTGGCCAACAGGGTCTACAGTGCCTGCCAGTCAACTGTCAACTGCGCCGTGCCCGTGTCATGCTATGCATCATCTTCTGGCAGTTATTAACCTTTGTCCCCCTCTCTCTCGCTCTCTCTCTCTCCTTTCATGTTGCTCTCTCTTTCTGTGTATCTGCTAGATACATGTACTTTTGTTGGCGGAAACGCGGCACTTTCTGCTGATTTAGTAGCTTGGCAAGGCGCAATTGCTAAAATTAAACAAACTCCCATGCTCGGCACACCCCACAAAATGGTCACTAGCAATGTCGTGTATAAATGTATCTCAGCGAAAAATCTATTTGTTCGATATATGCTATCGAACAGTTTTTAATTTAATACTTATCAGGGACTACTAATGATTTTTATTCAAAACAAAATAGAGTTATTGGCTGATTTTTATAAAAAAAATATTTTTAATTATTAAAATTAATATAAATGATAAAAATTAAAAGCAATTATTTTATATCAATTTTTATATAAAAATTGAAACCCAACTTTTATTTGCAATTTTTATTATAAAAATTGACAAATAAATATTATTTTTTAAAAATAATTACTGTTTTTAATTATTTTCATTTAAATTAATTTTAATAATTGCAAGTAAATTTAAAATTAAAAATTGCAAATTAAAGTTTATCCTGTTTTCGAATTTGGCGTTAAAAAACGACATATGTCTGACTTTCCCACACTTCAAAGAGGCTTTTTTGTACATTTTTAAAACTCATAACTATTTTTTGCAGTCTTATTTGATACTTATAGAATTATATACATATATGTTTAATTTATAGTATACATTTTATACTAAATTATATCCAAAATTAGTCACGTTGATCCTTCTCACATGTACAGTAAAATTTAAAACTAGTTAAGTTCATCCTTCTCACATATAAAGTTGAATTTGGTCTCACACTCATTATCGTTCATCGCGTATTTTCCTCGAGTCTTTCGCAATTCAACGCAATGTTCGTTATCTCCGAGGTTATTGGGTTCCGTCTTATGCCAAAAAAGAAAGTCCGGTTTCCGGCCAGAAGTTAGAGATAAGAATTCACCTTCCTGGCCCAGATCATTGATGTCTAGCCAGTAATTCCTTTTAGTTAACCTTCTGCGAATTGCTCTTAACTCTTTCATACTTTTGGGATTTGCCAGATTTGCACCCATCTCACGACACTTATAAGCAGCGGCAAACCAATTGATCTCTTCCGTGTGCTCAATATAGTAGTATTTCAATCCGATTTTCTGAAATCTTGGCAATTCTCTTGTTTTTCTGGACGTCACTTTCAACTTTTCATCAAGGATTAACTCGCTTGGATTAAGTTCATTTTCATTTTTGTAGACTGAAGTTGATTTAATTTGTGGAAGTGGTGAAAATGGCACTTTCTTCATCGAATGAGAAGGATTCTGCATTGAAGTTCACTTTAAAATTTCATATTCAAACTGATTAGAGTGACAAACTTACCGCTTTGCTCCTCAGCACTGCGAGGATTGCGATTAACAGAGCGACTAAAAAGATTTTCATTATTATTTAATTCGACTAACACTTCTGCTGAGCTTAAGGAATTTGAAACAACTGATTTCTGCCTAAAGCCTAGTACCGACGTCAGAAAAAAGGCCTAGCGTAAGGTCAAACTCCATATAAAAAAAACTCTGGCGTAAGGTGAATAAGAAGAAGACGACATTTATCTCCGCTTGTCGGTCCGGACGTCAACTAAACTGAAACTAAAAACGGAGTTGCCAGATAAGGAACGGGCGTTTTCCAGCACTGTTTGCATTTAGCTGACAGGCCCAGCGAAACATTGAATTGTTTAGAGTTTCGCTATCTATCTATCTCACTCTCTCACAATAACTCAAACGAAATGGCCGGAAAATGATCAAAAAACAGCATATTGACTCTTTTTGAAAAAGCAGACAAAATTCTGCTGATTAACGAGGTGGATAAGAGGCCAATATTTGTATTTTTTCATTAATTTAGAGGGAGAATCCACGTAAAAAGTTCTAATGCGATGGGTTTACTCATATGCGCTGTGCCGTCGCATATTTCTCCTATATTAACTATAATTTACATTTCCATTGCCTATTATCTCCTCTTTTTATCAAAATCAGTTCTGCATGTTCATATTTAAAATAAACCGCTGTTGACGCATAGAGTTACCATTCAATTTTATGTTATTTTTTCGTGTTGCATTGGCAATTGGCTTTACGCTCGTCGACAGCGAAATATTGAGCATTTTCCGCCGCTAAAAATTTATCTCACGTCGGTACTAGGCTTAAGCAGAGAATGAGTTTTTATTTAGGAATTATCAGTACATAATCACCTCTGGCGTGAATTCGCGAATTTTTGGACATTATCAATTCTAAGATGTGACGATTTATTTTTCTACATTCCTACTTATATTGAAATTCCCCAAACAAAATTCTATGTCATAAAAACCTTTTTTTTAGATTATCAGTTTATATTCTGCGCAAGTTATTTAATGTTTTTTTTGCCATTATCATCTCTAGCAAATTGGACTATAGAAAGTATGTGGTAGTAATTAAAAAACCGAATTTAGTTCATGTGGAAGTTCCATGCTGATAAGCCAAGATCTGGGCATTTGCACAGAAATGACGTACAGAATTGTTAGAATTGATAACGACAAACTAATAATTTCAAAAATTCCCAGATTTCCGAAAGATGTTTGTAGCATGAATTTTACACTAATGATTATCAGCTGATGCCTCAAATAAAAGTATAAAAGAGCATTTTATTTACCAAACGGAGTCAGTTGTTTTAAATTCCTACAGATCAACAGAAGTTTCAGCCGATCAAAATAATGATGAAAGTCATTTTGGTTAGTTTTTAAATCGCATCCCGCAGGGCAGGCGAGCAAGGCGGTAAGTTTGTCAAATCTAATCAGCCTTAAGCTTAAATCTAAAGTAAATCTTGATGCAGAGTCCTTTCGGAATGAGAGTGCAACTTTTTCCACCTCCACAAATTCCGTCGACTTCAATCTACAAATATATAGTTGACTCAAATCTACATATCGAAAGTCATGTAGAGGATTCTAGGGTGATAAGAAAAACCAGAGAACTGCCTCAATTTGAGAGAATTGGATCAAAGCTCTACCATTTTGAGCACACGGAAGAGGTCAATTGGTTTGTGGCAGTTCACAAATGCCGTCAGATGGGTGGATATTTGGCAAAGCTGGCTATTTCCATTGGCAACAAGACGAGCCTAATAACTACGGAGGCAACGAGCACTGCGTTAACTTGAAAGAAGTTGACGCCGAGTATGGCATGAATGATGATCAGTGTCGACTCCAATTGAATTTTATCTGTGAGATAGATCAATAAATTGTCTATTCGTTAAATCTGTAAAAATTCTTTTGAATTTTCTTAGTTTAGTTCTGTATTAATAATATAATAAATCAAATCAATAACTTTACTTAAAAAAGATCGACTAACTCAAAATTTTTTTTAAAATAAATAGCTAATGTATCCACCTAATATGCAGTAATAAAATATAAATCCTTATAGAATAAGGATACGAAAAAAAGCTTTGGTCTGCGGCATTCAAAAAATTATAACCGATCTAATAATATTGCATGGATTCGGGAACTCCCACAAAGAATAAAGGTTAAGGTCCATAATATGCGGAACACCTCAAAAAAAAAATCCAAAAATAGAGTGCGATTTATGATGAATTTAGGTGCAAAATCTATTTCCGGGTCTGTTCTATTTTTTTTTAAATTTATTTTGAAATTTTAATGCAAAATGAACTTTTTTAATTAATATGCACAAAATAACAGTGCAAAAAGTTAATTTTGCATTAAAATTTCAAAATTAATTTAAAAAAACTAGAAGAGAAATAATTTTTCCACCCCAAATTCATCATAAATCCCACTCTATTTTTGGATTTTTTTTTTTTTTTTTTGAGATGTTCCGCGTATTTTAGACCCTTACCAGAATAAATTCAAGGGAATGTATACTTATATACAAACGAATACATCCTAAAAATTTGTGTGTGTGTAATTGGTAAGTGAAATTAAGGAAACTTCTTCATGTTTGTGCTTATTTCGCTTGCAATTTGCAAGCAGTTCACAGAGCGGCGACGTCAACGTCAACGGCGGCAGCGACAGCGACAGCGAGGTCGACGTTGACGCCTGCGTGGCGGCCATTACTATTGTCGCTGTCGCAGTTGTTGTTCTGGTTGTTGTTGTAGTTATTGCTGTTGTTGTTGCTGTTGTTGTTGTTGTTGCTGCCAACGCGCATCATCATTAATCATTTTTATTTGCACGCCGCCGCATTTGTTGGCATTTTCTGTTTGAAATGCGCCCTGTCAGTTCGGGTGAGGCAAGGGGAGAGGGGCCGGATGGTTGTTGCTGTTGTTGTTGTTGCTGGGAGGTGGGTTGGTGGGTTGGTGGGTGGCCAGTTGGCGGCGCCTTGTGAGCCACCCTTGTCAACGGCAAGCGGAGAATTCCAGCAAGTTTGTCACATGCCTGACCAGCAGGCCAGAAAAGCAGAGCCAACCATCACTCCATCAACCACTCAAGCCACCAACCACCCCACCACCCAGCCACCCAGCCACCCAACCACCCAACCACCCACAAGGACAGCGAGCCTGGCAGCCATCATCATCAGAGTAAACAACAAAACATGGACAGTAAATTGTAAGCGTCATAATGTAGCGAGCGAGACAGCAACAACAACAACAACAACAACAGCAACAACAATTACAACAACAACAACAAATATATGAAACAGCAGAGAGATGTCGACGGCAACTGTATAAATTATTACATTGTGTACTCTTAGCGCACATAAAAATACATTAATAAATATTATTTATGTATGTATATTCTGTATATTCGGAGTATTCGCATACACTCGTAGATGACTCTTTTGATGCTTCTTCTTCTTCTTATCCAGTAACTGATGAGTTGTTTAATACACTGAGAAAAAAAACGTGGTCATTTACTCTCTTGAAGGAAAGATTAAATAAAGAGAGTTCGAAAATTATAAGCAAAGAATTAGAAAAACTTGTATTCCTGTTTAAGTTACATTAGTTATTTTATTTTAGTATAGAATTGTACATTGCAGTTTATTTTATACTGAATTCATTGATATAATTTTTAAAGCAATACATAAATAATTAGTTGATATTTGCTTGAATCATAAGGTAATTTTCAAATAACATACTTTTTAATAATCTTTTTTTTTAACAAATAAATAGGTAAGTAAATAAAATAATTTAATAGTATTTATAAATCCTCCGTAAGTTTTCCCTCTTCCCAATCATCCTTCTCACATATGTAGCTAAATTCAGATTCACAATCATCATAATTCATCACATAATCCGAGTCACTTTTCGCCAAGTTAACACATTCCGTCATATCCAGCCAGTAGTTGTTATTGGCCAACTTCTCGCTGACTGCGATCAACTCTTCCCTGTTCTGCAGATCAGCCAGATTTAAACCCATCGAACGACATTTATAAAATGCGTCACGCCAACTGAGTCTTTTCGTATTTCGAGAATTCTTTCCTTCTTTTTTCCGCCACCATTATGTTGTGTATAGCTTCAAACTTGTCCTCCAGTCTGTTAATACTTTGATCAACTTTTCTAAACTGTTTCTCCAGCAGTATTTCCATATTGCCCACGGAAATCAATGGTGGTTGTTGAGCCTGCATTAAATTTCACATTATATATCACTTTGAAAGAGTTTAAGTAATGAAACTTACCGGTTTACTCGAACTCTGCTGCACTGCGAGGATTGTGATTAAAAGTCCAACTAAAATGATTTTCATTTTGATTTAATTTAATAGTTCTGTTCACTTGAATGAATTTGAGTCAACTGATATGCACCTCAGTGGAGAATCTGCATTTTTTACACCTGAATTCTTCAGTGTAAAATTCCCTGTACGAATTTTGAATTTTGTTTTAACTCGGGAATCTATGAATCTATGAATCTGATCTATCTTATCAGAAATTCCCACAGCTACTTCAAAAATGTTATAGTAGATTAAGATATGACGCAATATTTTTCTAAAAATCTCATATTATACAGATGAAATGCCCTAAACTTAATGGAATTTCTAAACATTTCTGGGAATATTAAGAGTTTACTTTTGATTTGATGCACTTGAACATTTCTCACAGTGTAGCTCCAGTGAAATGTTGTACATAAAGCCTCATCTTCATTTCATATTTCTGACATTTGTTAAATCAAAAAAATGTATTTTCCATTTTTTTGTTTATGTGTCATTTTTGCCGTTTGAATTTATTTGTTTGTTTGCCATTTCGCGCGCGAATGCAAATTTGGTAATTGTCTTTGCTCCCCATACACTCTCACTTCGTATGTGTGTGTGTGTGTGTTTTATTTATTTGAGTGAAAAGAATTTATTTTATGGCAAATTGAGCTCAAATCGCGAATACTCGTACTCCAAAGTGAGTTATGCGACTAAATAATGAACACTTTCCCTAACAACTTTTGCTTTTTAGTTTATTTTTGTCGAGCTGCAAATGAAATTGAAATTGTGCTAATAAAAATGCGTGATATATGTTACAAATATTACTTATTATATTGAAGAATTATAAATAATTTTATTGCTTTTAGTTAATTAGTTGATTGGGAGCAGTTTCTATAAGAGTGTGAAATCAATAGCACAGCTCTTGCCAACTATCGTCAAATAAATCGGCGAATCAATGTCAGCATGTCTGTCTTTGTGTCTCTCAGTCTGTCTTTCAATCTGCCTGTCTGTCTGTTTGTTTGTCTAACGCTTTTTGGCCATTCAATCTTGGGCCGTGCAGAAAGGCAAAATGGGCCATTAACTTGATATATGTGAGCTGGTCGCCTAATGATTGCCGAATTTCTAATTATACGCATAAGAAATTATATCTGTCAATAAATTTGCCACTGTGTGTGCGCCAGCCAGCCCAAAAGGGCGTAAGAAAAAGGACGAAAAAGAAATCAGGCAATGGCCATAATTCACTCAAACACACACACACACACACACACACACACACATACTAACAGAACTAGCGTAAATCCTTCCACAAACTGACAACGGGAATGGCGCACAGTGCTTATAAATGATGAGTCCAAGTCCAAAAGCAGGCGCATAATGACCTAGGCCAGAGAGCTCTTAGATGGGCGGGGACAACAGAAGAAAGAGTGAGAGAGAGGGAAATAGAGGCAGGAAATATTTGGCCGAATGACGCATAAAACAAATCCAAGCCAAAAGGCAGCACGAGCTTAGAACCTGGCCAAGGGTTGTTGGCCCACAACTTGACGAACCTCGCTTGATGAGCGTGCTGGCCAAAGGGGGAAGAGAAAAGACTTCATCATCATCATCATCATCATCAACAAAGTCATCATGAGCAAAGTCCAAGCCATAGACGAAGACGAAGACGACGTGAAGTTTTATGAAACCCTCAAGTTAAATATAGACTTTTGAGGCAAGGAATGAAGGCGGAGTGAAGGGCGGGGAGGGAGAGGGTGGGGCTGGGGCTGGGGCATGGTGGCTCATATATTTTCGCTCGTCTGACATTAACGGCTGCTATCGCCCCGGCCAAAACGCCTTGGTGTTAGCCAGCTTGGTTGAATGCGATGCGATGCGATGGCCCAACATCATTACTGGCAGTCCACGATTTATTGACAAAACGAAGACGAAGGCACCGAATTTTCGAATCGTCTAACGTCCAACGTCTTGGCCAAAAGGATTGCTCCGACTACAAGCTGACTGACTGTGGGTGTGGCCTAATGTCTTACGCCTTCTCTTCTATTCTCTTCTCTTCACTTCCCAAAACCCTATTTATTTCAATGGCCCATTTCGTTGACGCTTTCGGTTACCACTCGACCAGGGACAAGGGCAACAAATGACGTTTCAACAATTTGGCATTGGAATGCGTCAGCATTTATTTGATCTTCTACAAGTTTGGCAAAACAACTTTCAAATGAATTGATTGTGACAGGTTAAACTTATGTTTAACTTATATTTAACTTAACTTATATAATTAATATTTAACTTAACTTATACTTGATTAATCTCTTTAATTCTAGATATACCATTATATAGTATTCATTGCCACTAATCTTAAAGTTCTAGAACTGGTCAAAACTATTTTATTAAAAAGTTTTTTCATATCTATCTTAATAAACGTTTGGAAAGTTTTGTTTATTATTACATATATATTTTTTTATTATATTTTTTTTATTATATTTTAATACTGAATCAAAAATAAATATTTTTATGACTACATAATATTAATAGTATAATGATATCCTAGGCAAGTCTTCCTTCTTCCTAATCATCCTTTTCACATATGTAGTTAAATTCAAAATCACAATCAGCATAGTTCATCACATAATCCGAGTCACTTTTTGCCAAGTTAACACATTCCGTCATATCCGTCCAGTAGTTGTTATTGGCCAACTTCTCGCTGACTGCGATTAACTCTTCCCTGTTTTGCATTACAGCCAGATTTAAACCAATCGAACGACATTTATAAAGTGCGTCCAACTGAGTTTTTCCGTGTGATCAATATAGTAGTACTTTGATCCAATTTTGTCGAATTTTGAAAATTCTTTCCTTCTTTTTTCCGCCACCATTATGTTGTGTATAGCTTCAAACTTGTCTTCCAGTTTGCCAATATTTTGATCAACTTTTCTAAACTGTTTCTCCAGCAGTATTTTCATATTGCCCACGGAAATCAATGGTGGTTGTTGATTCTGCATTAAATTTCACATTATATATCACTTTCAAGAAGTTTAAGTAATGAAACTTACCGGTTTACTCGCACTCTGCTGCACTGCGAGGATTGTGACTAAAAGTCCAACTAAAATGATTTTCATTTTGATTTAATTTAATAGTTCTGTTCACTTGAATGAATTTGAGTCAACTGATATTCTACTCAATGGAGAATCTGCATTTTATACACCTGATCCACATTGGAATTATCACAATTTAATCATCAGCGTAGAATTCCCTGCATGAATTTTGAATTTAGTTTTGAGCTCGGGAATCTTTAAGCGTATTTTTTTAGCATTATCAGTTTTAAGCTGTGACAAAACGGATTTTCGGCTATTTGCGTTGTCGTTATCAAAACTGGCTAGAAATAAATTTAGCAATTCCCAAAGCTATGACGTAGATTTAACAATTTATTTCAATTTGATGCTATTTTGTTGAAAAAACTAATATTATTTGTTATATTTTAAAAACTGAATCAAATGACAAATTCTTTATTTTATAAATAAACAGGCTGTGAATAAGCTTGTCTTAATTACTTGCAATTTGTTTGGGTAATTTACTTTTTAAGTTAATTCTGAGCCACTTTAAAGCCCAATCATGTAAAGAAACTCACCTAAAGATCCACAGCATTAAGTGTACTTCAGTTTTTTGGCACATACTCGTAAAAACTCAAAGCATTTCGCCAAGAATCCCATACCAAGTGCTCTAAAACAATAAATAAATAACACTCGACGTAGTTTCATTGCAATTTGTGTGATGTTATATGTGAGGGGGGGTTGTGGGAGGGAGGGAGGAGGAAGAGGAGGCTAACCCAGCTCCATTTTCTGCCCTAACTTCAACTACAGTGCCAGTTGGCTAATGTGACTACCAAAAGCTGAGGCAATTTCATCTTCATCTTCGTCGTCTTCGTCGTCTGCATTGTCGTTCTATCTCCCTTTCCAGTTGAGCTGATGATTCATGTGCCTCTACCGTCTAAGCTGGCTTTCTCTCCCTCTCACTCACTCTCACTCTCTCTCACTCTCTCTCTCTCTCTCTGTCTGACGTGCTAGCTGATATTCCTGTGGCCCATTCATTTGGCTGAGAGCGCCTTCGGCATATTTTTAATTGCCTAATTTTGCGACTTGAGTGATGGGCAATGCCAGCTACCAGTTCCCAATCCCTGTTCCCAGTTCCCAGTTGTGGATTCCCAGTTTTGAGGGTTGCTGCCTTCAAATGTCGCTTGTCGTTCAGCGTGATAAACGCCGCCGCCCGTTTGGCATTTTAAAATTTTCGTCGCCAAACACAAAAACCATTCCCATCCCCATTCCCGTCTCCCCTGCCCGCGCTGCCCAGATCCTTAATGCTCCTGGCTGGCAAGTGGCTTCATTTGCTGTCGCTGTAATATTTCAGGACATGGAGCAGGAGAACTAGAGAGACAAGAGAGGAGAAAGGGAGAAAGGGGAAGCGTTGTCACCAGCGCTCGCGGCAAATTATGGGACAATATTTTAGGCTAATGTTAATGTTTTCCCAAAAATTTTCACATTGTGCCAGCAAACCGTATACACCCCCTATCCCGTCCCCCTCCCCCTCCCACAAGTAGCAGCGCCTTCGGGCCAAATCCGTTAAATTATTGAGCTGAAGGTACTTTTCAATGCGGTTCGCTTCTCTCGGGTCGCTTTCGACTGCCATCGTTTGCTGGGTTGGGGTTAAATGAGCAGGCAACACTTTGTTCTTATTGTTATTGTTGTTGCTGTTGTTGTTGTTATTATTTTGGTTATTGTTGTTGTTCTCCAGTTGCAGCTATAGACTGGTTTTTGGCATTCTTTATTTGTTTGCCAGCGCAATTTCAAGTCGTTGCTCAGGTTCTGTTAAATGTTTCGGAAAGAAGGAATGAATGAATGAATGAACGCGAAAGGATTCGCGAATGAATTCGTTTTTGAGTTGACATTCGAGAGACAGAGATAGAGGGAATAAGGTAGAGAGATAGAGAATAGATTGAATTATTTGGTTTAGAATTTCAGAGCAGAGTTTCAAGTCATCACAAAATATTGGCTAGCTCTTAAGTCCAAGAAAATTAAAATAAATAGCATCAATAAGATTACTTAAATATTTGTATTGTAATATTTTATAAAAAAAAATCTTTACGAGGTAAAAGTCTAGTGACGAAAACATTTTTATGCCCCAAAATTTCTGATATCAAATTTTGTGTCGAATAATAAAAAAGTTTTACATACAAATTATTTTAAAAATATTGTTGGCCCTCGGCACATGGCGCGAAATTCTTCATACCTTATAAATATTCCCTTTTTGCGCAGTGAAAAAAATTAGAATGATTAGTGATTATAGATTAAATAATAATATAATCACTTAAATGATTCAAATCGATACAATCTATCAATTTCTAACTCAAGATAAATACCTGCTGCACTTTTCAAAAAATCATAAAAAATACTAGCGAAAATATTTTTGAAAATGTTTTTTTGCAGACACTCTTAGAATTGTTTAAGTTTTTTGTATTAAAACATTTTTTCCTTGAGACCGAGGACAAAAAGTTGAAAAGCAGACTATTTCAAAAATTCAAAATTTTCAATGGGTTTTTTTTTTGTATCATTCAAACGAAAATTAAGTGAATTTAAGAAACTTGCATCAAAACTTTTTTTGTAATACAAAAATTTGACAAATTTAGGGTGAAAGCGAACTTTATTGACTGACTGTATATATTCATTATTCTCAAAATCATTCGCTTCAAAATCCTTCGTCATTTCGATCTCATATTTCTGTAAAGCCCAATAACTTTTTATAAACTTAATTAACCCCAAATTTTCTCAGATCAACCTTCAAATGGAAAACATTCTCAAAAATGTTTTCAAATTTTACAAACACAAAAAAATGTTGCTTTGTTTTGCTTGCTTCATTTTTTTTTTGTTGCAGCAAATAGTTGCAAGTATCTTTCTTTTCTTTCTTTCTATTTTTCAGTGGTTTTCCCATCACTCCACTCCACTCCACAGTAGTCACTGTGTGTGGCACACGTCGCAGGAAGATAAAGTCCCGATGAAGGAAAACACCACAAAAACCTGAGCCCCGAAAAGCTCTAAATCTTGTGGCTACTAACTGAATGCGCAGTGTGAGTTTGAGTTTGAGTTTGAGTCTCAGTTTGGTAGCTTCGTCCAGCCGTGTTGCCATTATTTTCTCTAGCTGCCGCCTTGTCTCGAGCACCATAAAACACTTTAATAGTTCTTTATACCACCAGAGGGAGAAGGGCATAAAGAGAGTGAGAGAGAGGGAGACACATATACAACCCTCTGAAGTCCTCGGTAAAACCCCCAAAAAGTCTGACTGACGTTCTTCTTCGATATTTTCTTTTCGACTTTTGCTGCGGGCTTCGCGTTTTTCGGCGCGTTTTAAAATTATGGCAAGGCTGTCACTTGAACCACCCAAAACCTGAAGCCGAACCCGAGCCCGAACCCGTATCCGAACCACTCCAACCACTCGTCCACCTGCTGCCGCGGGCTGCGTTTCTTGGCTGGGCTCAATTGTTTTTTCGCTCTCTTTTCTTTGGCTTCGCTTAATTTAAGGCCAGACACTCGACTCATTTCAAGTCAAGTCAACTCAAGTCTCAAGTCGCGTCGAGTTCAACATTTTCTTTTAATGATTTCTGCTTAAGCCTTTGGGGACTAATTCATTGGAAGCGACGGCGCATATGCCTCGAGACGCAACAAATTAACCCCGTTCACCTGTAGCCACCCTTAACCTATAACCCCTTTCTCTCCCTTTCTTCCTCTCACTCTCTGCAGTCAAGTGCTTAACCGCTTCAACACTTTGATTTGATTTCAGCTTGCCTGCTCTGCTATTGCTCTCTCGCTCGCACGCTTAATCAATTGCCTCTTTACCCTACCCCCACTCTTAAAACACTCTCTGTCTCTCTCTCCCTCCCTTCGCCCGCCCACGACCTTGTCACATGACACCTGCAACCTTTTTGCGCGTCGATTTCCGTTTCCGCCCGCTTTCTTTTTTTTTTGGCTTTTTGCTCGTTTTGCATAACAATTTTTGATGCCTTTTGATCTTCGGCTGCTGCCGTTGGACTTGGCGTGTTTTTAAATTAAATCCTGTACGGTGAACACCCCTCGACATCGAGCCCGACGTTGCCCTCAAAATGGAGTCTGTCGTTGTCAGCGTAATACGACAAAAAATTGCACGCTATGTTTGATGTTTAATTTTATTAAAAGGATTTTTTGTTGTTGCTGCCAGAATCCAATTAAAATTAACCGCCGGCATTGTTTGTCAAAAATATTCCAAGACATTCGCACGACAAAAACAACAGCAACCTACACACAACAACAACAACAGGTGAGCTTGGCTAAAAATATAATGCTGTAAAAGTTATCTTTCTTTAATTTTGTTCAAGTTTGTAATACCTTCTAATAAGTTTATTAATAACAAAAACTAATTATAGCTAATTGATTTAATTATTTTTATTTATTTTCTAATAAATTTCAAAGTTTTTATCTAAATCTGATACAAAGAGAACTTGGAAATTTCTGCTACTTAGTATATTATTTTATTTATAAAGTATATAGAGTTTTACAACTTTGTACATTTTTGTTTATTTTTTTCTTAGCTCTTATTATAATATTTTATTTAAGTAGTTAATTAAAAAATATAATATAATATTATTTTAAATTTTTTATATTTTTTGTTTAACTCTTTTAATTTAAGTTAAAAAAAAAATTTAATCAATTTAAATAAATATTTGTAACATTTTAAGACTTAATTTTTTGTTAATATATGATATTTGTTTTTTTTTTTTTAAATTATTATTATAATATTTAATTTAAGTAGTTAATTATAAAATTGAAGTTTGCAATATTATTTAAAATTTTTGATTTTTTTTCTAATTCTTTTAATTTAAGTTAAAAAAAATTAAATCAATTTAAATAAATATTTATAACATTTTAAGACTTATTTTTTGTTAATATAAATTCATATTTATGCAAGGTAAATATTAAAACTTTCATTACAAATATATGTATGTGTATATGTCTAAGGTAAAATTGATCCCAAATTAGTCATTCGTCAAGGATCTCGGACATAAAGAAGTCACTTTTACTACGGTAGCCGAGCTCAAAAGGTCAATCGTGACTTCTGGGCTGATTGTTTGAGCAGAGATTTTGGGTTGAGTGATTTACGAGGGGAAAGTTGAAGTTGAGCCGAAAAGAGATCCCTATTCATAAGGATGTCGGGCTGTCAGTTGAGATCGGCAGAAGGAACTCTGCGCATAACTGTAACAGTTTATGCCTTTGATCCCGACGAGGGAAAGTGAAATGCAGGCCATAAATCAAGGGACAATTCTTTGTCTGGTTACTCGACAATTGTTGCGGGCCAAAAGGGGCGTGTCGTGTGCATTCAATGCAAATGCAAATTTGCAACTGTGCAGCGTTTAAACTGTGGCAACTGTGGCAACTGTTGTGCCAACACACGTTTCACATGCGCCTTTCTCACCACAGGAGTCGAGTTTGGCAGCGAGTGAAAATGTTGTGACATTGATGCAGTTGCCGGGAAAATCGCATTTGCCAAGATTGCGTCGTCGGCTCGCTGACGGATTAGTGCGCACGGATTACTGGACGACAGACCAAAGCGAGCCCAGTCCGAGTTGCGTCTACTTAGTGAAAGTTGTCTCAGGTAGTTGGGAAAATCTTTTTGTTTGCCTAGTTTAAGATTTCCGTGCCGTGACACACGCAGCGGGCTCGGCAATCAATTGTCAACAAGGAAAGGAGCTGGCCCAGTGGGCGATTTGTTTTCAAAGATTTTGGCCAGGATTAAGGCTCATTACGCTGAAAGTGAAAGTGAGAACTAAACACAAGGTCAAGGTCGAACTACAGAATTTAATAGATTTTTAATGTGCACATAATGTTAGTTTTACTCTGCAAAATAATCTTAAACAGCCTGTCATTGCTGGAAATATTTATATAATAAATAGAAAATAGCCATGACTATACAAACTAATAGTTTAAATTAACTAATAGATTAAATAGTTTCATTTGTGGAATTGTGCACTTTAAGTAGCTAATATTGTTGTTTTGAATTAAAATTTCAAATCCATAAGATTATTTGCGAGTTTTATTAACTGCTTGAGAATAAAATCTTGCCATAACTATAGAAATATCAGCGAGACTTTAAGGTAAGCAATCGATGTGAATCACTTCTGTATATATTCAGATGACAAATTTAGGCAGATTCCCCAATGATGTCATAAAAAATCAATGGTTAATAATTCAAAACTTACCCTCACTAACTATGTGAACAAAAGTGAAGTCCAATTCCAAAATTTTAGTTTAAGAATAACAAACAAGTTGTTTGCCAAAAATTGAAAAACCAAAACAAAATTAAATTATAATACATTCTTTGTAAACAACTTGAGAGATTGCCATTGGATGTATGACTAAATCTAAATCGGGCATTAAATTATTGTCGCTTAGCAGAGGGAATTGCTCCACTTAAAACTGATAGTGGCTTAAAAAAAAATCCAAAAAGTTCATTGCATCACAGTTCAAAATTGATAGTGTCCAAAAATTCGCAGATTCTGGCAGAGGTCATATTCAAAACGAAATTAGAGCTTCAAAGAGGGAATTTCAAATTGATAAATTCAAAAAAGATTAGACATATAAACTGAAAGTCCATTGCGTCACATCTTTTAATTGATAATGCCAAAAATACGTATACAGATTTGCAAGTACAAAACAAAATTCTAACTTCGCACAGGGAATTTCACATTGAAGATTAAATTGTGATAATTCCAATGTGGATCAGGTGTATAAAATGACGATTCTCCATAGAGTAAAATATCAGTTGTCTCAAATTCATTCAAGTGAACAGAACTATTAAATGAAATAAAAATGAAAATCATTTTAGTTGCACTTTTAATCACAATCCTGGCAGTGCAGCAGAGTTCGAGTAAACCGGTAAGTTTATCTAACCAATTAATTTGAAATTTAAGCATAATGAGAAATTTGTTGCAGTGTAATTCCGCGCAGTGTCAACACAGGGAACAACAACCTCCGCAGATGTCAGTAGACGATATGGGAAAACGGCTGGAAGATAAGTTCCGAGGACTATATCAAGATATTGGCCGACTGGACGGCAAGTTTGCGGCTCTACAAAGAATGATAGCTACAGAGAAGCCTGCGGTCTTGCCCAAATTTGAGAAAATCGGATCTAATTACTACTATATAGAACACACGGTGCAGGTCAATTGGCGTGACGCATCCAATAAATGTCGTACCTTGGGTGGAAGTCTAGTTGTTCTGCAAAACGCTAAGCAGGTGATTGATATCAGCGGAAAGTTGGCCAACAACAACTACTGGATAGGTCAGTCGGATTGCGTTAACTTGGCCAAAGCTGCCTCAAATTATGTAATGCGTTATAATGATTGTGAAGCCAAACTTAACTTTGTGTGTGAGAAGAGCAATTGAGGAAATTGAAAATTATATTATTTATTAAAATAAAATTATTATTAAAACTTAAACATTTTTTGTATAAATACTATTTCTTTCATGCCTGTAAAATTTCGATTAGAATTACTAATCAATTAGATTATTTTTAGAAATACGATTACAAAAAATCAGAAATAATCTAAAATTATTACAACTATTTAAAAATAATCAAATATAATCTTTTTGAGTATTCGGATTATTTTTAATTCTTTTCTGATTATAATCAAAAGCTTTAGCTACTTTGATTGTGAAAATTCAAAATAATTTAATTTTTAATAAATAGCCATAAATAATCAAAAACAATCAGAAATAATCAGAAAAAAATAAAAAATAATCCGAATACTCAACAAGATTATTTTTGATTTTTTCTGATTATTTTTGAATATTTTTAATAATTTTATATTATATTTGATTTTATTAAATTATTGGGAAAAGCCGAATATAATCGTAATTTAATCATTAGTTCGACTTTTAAAAACTACTAATCTAAATTCTAATGATTATGATGACTAATCATTATTTAACAGGTATGATTTCATTACTTATTATTCCCATCTATATTTCATTTAAATATTCAATTTCAATTTCTCAGTTTTCTCTCCGATCATATTACTCTTCACTCAAAAACAGGATCTTGTCAAGATGCTTTAGACCAGGCGCGGGCAGTATAGGCTCTGGGAGCTATGCGGCAGCTCCTAACTTTTTTCGGCGCCGTGAAGTCGCACACAAGCAGCTCGAGTCGAGGCGTCATAAATCAATTAGACACGGTCAGCTCGCGAACAAGCTAGCAACAACAACGCACACAGGCAGCTCGAGTCGAGGCATTAGCAACAACAACGCACACAGGCAGCTCGAGTCGAGGCATTCGACGCTTCTTTTTTGTACACTTGAAAAAATATATTAGGTATTGAATTTACTGCGAACTTCCATCAGTAAAGACAAAGTAGATTTTGAAAAACTAATAAACGAATAAAATAAAAAATAAAATTGAACCTACTCAATAATTTTGTTTAGTGTATTTTTTGCTCACACATTTGGGTAGGTCGTAAAAGTAGGTAGAAACGAAAAGAGTTGTTGTTGTAGTTGCAAAGGCGCAGTGTGTGCGCGCTACGCGCCAAAGACCTTTTTTTTTGCTCGCACATTATTTGGGTGATCGACAAAGTAGGTAGACGCGAAAAAGGTTGTTGTTGTTGTTGTTGTTGTTGTAGAGCTCCCAAGTTAAAATTTTGTGCCCACCGCTGCTTTAGACGATAGACGCATTAAAATCAGCTGCTTTGAGCTTCAATCTGCATCTTCAAGTGGAAAATACATGTGACTTTGAGCTGATGTAAGATCTTGTGTGCTTTCGACTTGTGTCTATCATAAGATGTGTCTATCAAATGCAATGCGCAGTCAATTATCAAATTAATTAGCTAAGCCTATTTAAAAAGAAACTGTTGCTAATTGCAAATTGCAAGTGCATTGGTTGATTTGACTCGACTTGCGATCACAAAGATGGGAACATGGAGAAGAGTCTGAAGAGGATTCAACTGGGCGACAAGTTGACAACTTGAGCAGCTAATGAATGATTGATGTGTGTGGCAATTCGCAAGAGGAGACTGAGGAGAGTGGAGAGAAGAGTGAGAAGAGTTGGAGATTGGCAATTTGCTGACCTTGCATTTGCATTTGCATTAATCATCATTGATTGATCACTCTGTGGGCACTAAGTACTATTCACTCCACTGTAAACTCAAGATCGCTTCACTGATCGACAGAAAGCTGTCCAGGCGGTAGCTGAATGTGGCACCAATGAGAGAGAATTTGATATCAGCCAAGTTGACTAACTGAAAGATTGACTAACTGACTGACTGACTGACTTGGCTGAGTGACTAATTAGCGCGACGAGAGTTGGTTGGGTTATAAATACATACATACATAAATACGAGTCCACATCCGTCTGATTGATGGCACCGCGAAATTTAAGAAGGATGCCAGGCAGCTGTCAAGTCATTGCGAAAAGGATTAGCCAAGAAGTATCTTGGCAAACGTGGCGATCAAATGATGCCGCCATCTCCAACTCCATCTCTTCACATCTTCACAGAGCTTCCACATTATAATAAAGTTGACACTGGCCTCGACTTCACTCCGATGATGGATCAGACTGGAGTTGGCAATGTTCTCGGCCTCCGTCTCCGTCTCAACATCGCCAAAATCAACCCAACTCCAACTCCAATTCCAACTCTGTGTCCAACTCCAGCATATTCCATCAGCTGTCACAAAATATGTCACTGTCAGACCAGATGAGATTTGCGCAAAGAGTTCTTTTTCGAGTTCTTCTTTCTGGAATTGCTCTGCAGTTTTGGGGCTCGTCTTTTCGGCCACAGATTGACAAGGGAACGGCTGCTAATCCAATTTAATTTGAATGTCAGTTCGTCTGGAAGACAAGAGCACAACACAACTACAACAACAACACAACAACAACTAATAACAAGCAACAAATAACAACCGTCAGAGATCTGTTCCTGGATCTCTCCTCACATGGAATTAAGAACTTCTGATTTGCCTTTCACTCGTTCTACTATTTTTGTGTGCGGCGTTTCAAATTTGTCGGCAAAAAGCGCGCAAATTCCCAGATTCAGAACCGTCCGTCTCCATTCCCAATTTTCATCTCCTCGACACATGTTCGACTTAATTTGGTTCAGCGCATTTTTGGCGTATTTTATTTATTTTCTGGTTTGCCTCCAAACCATTTGATATCCCCAACAATCGGGCAGTCAACAGAAGCCAAATACAAAATCGTCCCAGCTAAATTGTCTGAAATATGATATTATTGAACTATAGTCCCTCATATCATCGGATCCCCAGTCCGCACAGTAGTTTGTTTGGCAACTCATCCACACTCGATTCAACTCGATGCGAAGTGATTTTGAATTTAATTTCGGTAGCCAGTGCACAATATTTAAGAAAAAATTGGAATTCTATCCAGAGCAGAGTTGCACCTAAGCAAAGGAATTGATTTAATGAATTCACAAAAAAAAAAAACCAATTTAAACTATTCGATTGAGAATTATAACTCGCAAAACTTGTTTGTTTTTCTAATAACTAATTTTCTTAATTTACCCTCATTATGTTGAAATAAAATATGAAATTAAAATAAAATATATTCTAAGTAAACAAATAAACACTTCGGCTTATGACTAAATCTTAATCTAGCATTAAATTATTGTCACACAGCTGAGGAATTTGTTCCATTTACGCGTCGCTAGAATTGATAATAAATCCGAAAAAACCGAAAGAAAGCAATGCGTCACATTTTGAAATTGATAATGCCAAAAAATTTGCAAATTCCCGTCAGAGGTCAATTGCGAGTTGATGAAAAAATTCGAATTTCGTTCAGGGAATTTCACAGTGATGTCTTTTTTTTGATAATTCCAATTCAGATTGGGTATATAATGGGGCTCTCTGTTGAGGCAGAAGTCAGTTGTTTCAAAATTCTTCGTATTAACAGAGCGGTGATTGAATCCATCAGAATGAAACTAATTTTAGTTGGACTTTTAGTCGCAATTTTCGCAGTGCACTACAGTGAACAAGCAGTAAGTTGGTCTCCCTTATCAGTGTTGAACTTAAATTTAAAGTGAATTTTTGATGCAGGGCATATATAGGCGATCTTTGGATACGGACGAACAAAGGAATGATGATAACGATTATGAAATTGAAGACGGAAGTGGAGAAGTGGATGACAATACTTCTGATACAGTGGAACTGAAGCCCGAAAGTGTAGAAGTGATTGACGAGAATAAAGACGACGATCTTAAAAAACTGCTAAACGACAAGTTTGAAAAGCTAGAGCAACAGTTGGAAGAAAAGTCTGAGAAGGTGGAAGAACATTTTCAACTGCTTGATCAAAATTTGAAGGAAAAGTTTGAGGATCTACGCAGAACAATTGTGGATGCAAAACTCAAGGAGCTGACAAAGTTCGAGAAAATCGGACTGAAATATTACCACATTGAGGACACTGAGAAGTTGAATTGGTTTGAAGCTGCTAATTCATGTCGTGAAATGGATGCAAATCTCGCTAGTTTTCAAAGTGAGGACGAATTCAATGCAGTCATCGAGAAGGTAACCAATGATCACTACTGGCTGGGCATCAATGATCTTGGCAGCGAAGGTGTGTTTAAATCAACAATTTCTGGTAAGGCTGCAGAATATGTCAATTGGCATTCAACGGAACCAAATAACTCTCATGATGGCGAACATTGCGTTGAGTTGCTATGGACGGAGGGACAACGTGCTATGAATGATAACGACTGCCAGGCCAAATTTAACTTTATCTGTGAGAAAAATCACCTTTTGTAAAATTAACTATTTAATACGTTATGCTGAGAATCATTGGATACTTTCGCTGTTTTTTAATTTTAAACTATAATTATTGTTTCCAATGGATTTTTATAAACTACAATCAAGCCAATATTAAATGTCTATTAAATGATTTAAAACTTTGATTCATACAAAATTGACACGCTCGTTTTCTTCGCCAGGAAAGACATCTCCCGAAATTGGTAAGATACATTTCGATTCATTTCTGACAATTATTTGGGACTTTGGTTTCAGATTATTTTTGATTATTTTTGATTATTTCTGATTATTTATGACTATTTAGTAAAAATCAAATTATTTTAAAGCAGGGATTAAAACCGAAACGAATATCGGTTTCAGTTACGGTTTCGGTTATGTTCGCATTTAGGTTTTCGGTTATCGGTTACGGTAAATCTTGGAATAAAGGTTTCGTAACGGTGAACCGGTTTTTGTATGTTTCGGTTTCGAAATACCGGTACAGTTTCGGTTCTCAAAAAAAAAATATTTTTTTTCAATAATTTTAAAAGCGCATTACTTCCTCACTGTTTCATGCACATAATCTTTTTATCCATTTTTTAGTATAAAAAATACTTTATGGGGTCTGCCATGTCGCTTTCTGCAAAATCATTATAGCCTTGTTGCACATATTCACGGGGTATAAAAATATATGCAATAATTTTATTTCCTTGTCAAAACAATTACTCGCCGTATTGTATGTTTATACTTTGGGTATATACATACATACATACATACATACATTTATGCATGCAAAGAGTAAGGAAAATTTCAATTGTCTTCTCCTTTTTTCGTGGTGACGATCGGCGATTCTTGCGCAGAGTGTGCAAGTGCGAGGGAGACAGCAAACAGTCCAAATCTTATGTCATATGCCGACACACATATGCGACTGCAGAAATACCCATTATATGTATTTCTACTTACTTACAAATGAATGTAAAATATGTGCATTTACAATAATACATAACAGCTCGTTATTTATGTACATATGTTAATGCTTATGTAATGAGCTAATAATTTGTTATAATATATTCGCAAATATACATATTTGGGCATAGGGTATTTTGTAGTCGCCTCTCGACTCGAATGATCTTAGTCATAATTTGTCTCGCCTGCTCGCCTAGAAAGAGCGCGCATCTACATACATATGTATGTATGTAGTATAATCGGTGTGAAGTCTTTGAAAAATGCATGGTACATAAATACACATGTATGTAGATGCGCGCTCTTTCGTTTGCTAGTTCGACGAAAACAGAAATGAATGCGAAATAATGAAAGAACATTCGAGTCGAGGCGACTACGAAATACCCTATGCCCAAATATGTTTAATTGCGGATATATTATAACAAATTATTAGCTCATTACATAAGCATTAACATATGTACATAAATAACGAGCTGTTATGCATTATTAACTACATACATACGTATGTATTTAAATATAAATAAATATAATGGGTATTTCTACAGTCGCATATTTGTGTCCGCATAAGAATGTGTGCCTGTAAATTTCGACTGTTGCTGTCTCACTCGCACTTGCACTCGACAAAACGCACAGAAGCGCCGATCGTCACCACGAAAAAAGGAGGAGACAATTGAAATTTCGTTACTTTTTGCATGCATATGTATGTATGTATGTATGTACATATATGGGATGAACTGGGCACGCTTGTATTGTTTTTGTAGCAAATTTTGCTCATTTGTCTTTGAGAACATTTGACGCGGCGCGAGAGCATATGTATGTATGTACGTCTATTTTCATATGCATGTGAGTACTACACACAGCAGATTATTACAAAAACAATATACACGCTGTGTGCGCCCATCAGCGTTGCCAAAATTAGTCCGTTAAAAATAGCCAGATTTGAATAGTCAAATTTTAAAGAAATAATAAAAATTATGGTACTACTTTTTTTATCAAACTTTTATTTTATTTCTGAATTAGAATGGAAAGAAGGTAGAAATAAAATAACAGAATGCTTAAAAACAGTACCATATTTTTATATTTATATTTATTTGCCAGTTGCAACCCACTAAATCTGTCGGGAAAATAGCTAAATTGGCAAGCCTGGCGCCCATGCATGAAGCTCGAAGCTCGGCCGCATATTCCTAAGAAATCGCTGTGCATGTACACGAGTGATGCGTTCGTCAGCATAAGCTGATTTTATTCAACTCTTCGTTTCGTTGAGTGATTAAACACGAGCCAAAATTTAAACGCTCAGAAAGCTGAGTATGAACACGATTGATGTGCTCATCAGCATGAGTTGGTTTTTACTCTACGCTGTGTTTCGAACAGTGAGTGGAGTTGAGTAAGATTAGTGCGTATGAGGAAATCAAGAAAAATAGTGAATTTTGCAGCTCTCTGGTGTGTACATGCAGAAGACAATAAAATGCAGATAATTTTTGCAACTTGCTTTTATTCGTGTTTTTTTTTTGCATGTATGGAAAACCGAAATAAACCTTTATAAATGAAACGGTTACTAAACGGTTATTTCGGTTTACAGAGTTTCGGTTTAAAGGTTTCGGTCAGACGAAAATTTTTTTTTTCGGTTACGGTTACAGTTACGGTTTCAAATTTCAATCGGTTTTTACCGGTTAAAGGTTACGGTTTCGGTTAGGGTTTTAATCCCTGTTTTAAAGTTTCACAATCAAAGTAGCCAAAATAATCAGAAAAAAATCAAAAATAATTCGAAAGATTTTTTCAAAAAGATTTTTTTTGATTTTTTTTTATTTTTTCTGATTGTTTTTGAATAATTGTGAAAATTTAAAATAATTTGATTTTTTACCAAATAGTCATAAATAATCTAAAAAATCTAAAAGATCAGAAATAATCCGAAAGATCAAAAATAATCCGAACTACTCAGAAAGATTAATTTTTATTATTTTTAAATAATCGTAATAATTTTAGTTTTTTTTTTTTTTCCAATCTTAATCTTTAAATAATCACAAATTTTTTAACAGTGAATTATATAATCACTACGATTATTTCTAATAAGTAATCTAATTGATTAGTAATTCTAATCGAAATTTAACAGGTATGATTTAGACATTGGAAAAACGGGCCTTATTATAGTAAGAAAACATCTCGACTTTAGCTGATGCTTTGGTTAGTTGCCAACTTAGATACACATATGTATGTATATACTACTTGAAGGCAGCTAATCACATTGTCAGTTGGCTGCTGACAAGACTTCGGCAGCTTTCGATGGCTGTGAAACAAACTCATTACGAGAACCCAAAAACTTTCAGGCGCTCTTGAAAATATACTATAAAGAAGGAAAAAAAGTGTCGCGATGCTTATCAGCGGTTCCGCCAAACTTCGAAGCTGATAAAATATTTAAAGAAGCCAAGAAGAAGCAAGTAAAACAGGCTTGAGACTTGGTTTACTTAAAAATCGATCGGATCGAGAGGCACAGAGGCACTCAGAGGAGTCCAGTGTGGCACAACAATGGGGCAGGCAACTGGAGCCCAAAAGCGAGTGATGGACAGACACAAAACACAAGCCCAAATTCCAGAGCAGAGGCTCCAATAAATTTCATTAAATGCGCACGCGTGCGAGGAACAATCCAAGAACTGGCTGCAAGATCTAGAGACTGAGAGAGAAGAGTGAGAGAAGAGTGAGAGATGGGAGAGAGCAGGGAGAGGAGGTGCGAAGAGACTTAAGCATGAGGATCCGTCGAAAGGAGCAGACCAAGCTACTAACTCAGTTAACAGCAGACAATTGCGATGGACATCTCTCTCTCCTTTTTGGCTGCTTCTCAACTCTCCCCTCAAGTCCCCTCAGCTCTCTTCTTCCCTGTCTTTTTCAACTCCTAACAAGCTGATGAGACATGAACGCGCGCGCTTACCAAATTCCAAGATGTCAACGCAAAATCACATTGTGCGCCATTATTTGCCCCTGGAGACTGGAGCCTGGAGCCTGGTGGAGGCTCCAACTCCATCTGGAAGCAGGACCGAGATCGAGATCCCTTCTCTTCTCTTCCCTTGCCTTCCCATCCCGAACGTAGCTGCAGCTAATGCAATGCAGTGTCGTCGTGTCTCATAAGCCATAAACATAAATAAAGGCACCTACTTTAGTCTGCTCTCCAGTCTCGATTCTCGATTCTCCCCAGCTACAAAAATGTCGCATCAGCCATAGCAGAAAGAAGAGCAAAGCCAAGAAGAAGATGAACAACAACAACAACATATTATGTATGACAAAAAACAGAGAGAGAAAGGGTTCAATGATGGAACAATACTTTGGGATTAGGGCACAATGGATAACTGAAGCATTCAGACTGAAGTCAGAGATAAATCTGTCTTGAGCATGAGAAAATCATGACTTGCAGATGAAACATTGCACATTGTGGGGTCACTTGACCCGAATGTTGTGTTAACAATTGAACTTGGCCAGAAGTATAACAATTGGGATGTTTTATTTAATTTTACTTAATTTTTTATTTAATTTTAAAGCAAAATAGTAAACATAAATACAAACAAATACATTTCAATATTATTTAATCTCCTATTTCAATTAAAATGTTTGTTATTTTGTTTTTCCTTTTTATTTACTCTCCCTAGTCTCTGGATCTGTCTGCTGAATCGACTCCATAACTTTCTCCTTCGGCATATCCACCTCAAATGTCAGAATCTGATTTCCCGGCACCATAACGTTGCCATACGTAATTGGTTCCTCGTCGTCGGCCATGAATTGATCGCAATTGGCAAGGACCAGATTCTGGTCATGATCCGTGCAACTGAAGATGCCCACCAGGACCAGTTTGTTCCTCAAGGTCACGCGCACCATGCGACCCAGCCACTTCTTCAGATTCTGTCTGCCCATCGTCAGTTGATGATCCTCGTCATCATTGGGCTCATTGGTAAAAACGATGGGCTTAAACTGGGATTCATTTGTTGAAGATATTGCTGCAGTTTCCTCGCGGGATTCCGATCTCGACATGTTGAACTTTAGCTTAGACTGGATTTAATTCAATATTAGTTTGACTTTGACTTTGAATTTGATTGACAAAAATTTCATTATTGCTTTGATGAAAATTATTTTTTATAATCTTTATTTTCATTTATGATATTTCGATGAGAATACAGTAATGAGTAAGTACTATGTGTGTTTGAATAAAAAATTAAAAAAAAAATGTTAAGAAATTAATCAAATTTGATCCTGTACAAATTTTTTAAATTTTAAGCCCAAATAATTTTAAAAAATATTTTTATTCTTGATTAAATTTGGACAAAGTTTTGTCAGTTTACAATTCGATTTATTTAAAATCTTCAAAAATTTAAATTTTGAAAATAAATAAATTAAATAAAATTATTTTTGAAAGAATATATTTCAAGAAAGTTAATATATCTTGAATGTAGAATGAAAATCCGCAGTTTTGAGCATAGTTATCGAGGCCTAAAATCTAAACTCGAGTTTTGGCCCAAAAGTTGCACACAATGCGAGAAGGCGCAAAAAAGTGTCGCCAAGCATTCTTTAAGAGGGAGGGGAGAAGGGGAAAATGCAAGTAAAAAAGTCGCTCGATCGACGATCGACGGTGCATGCAACCGTTGCAACTGCAACAACGACGACAACGACGACGACAGCAGCAACCACAACAACAACAATACGAACAATAACAACACGAATGCTTATACACATTTCACCTGGATGTCTGTCCGTCTCTTGGCCATGTCTGTGTCTGTGTCCGTGTCTGTGTCTGTGTCCATGTCCGTCCTATGATGACCACAACAAACTGAAAGGCGGCACAAGTCCGCAGTCGTCTGCGCAACAGTTCAAAGTTTTGAGGGCCCGCTGCCAATGCCAATCGGATGGCCGCGTATATGGTAGCCCAACTTAACTGGGCTCAAGCCAACCTGGCCAACAGCTTGGCCCAAACAGGCACAGCATCCCAACAGATCTCCGATCTCTCGAAATGTTGCCAGCTCTGCAGCAGCAACTGCCACATCGAACAAAAGCATTCGGCACAGATCAAATTGGATTTACATTCCCAATTGCCCCGAGTGGCCACTATGACTTATGAGAGCATCATGTAACGCCTTATTTTAAAACTCTATATATAAATAAATTTAGAAATTAAAAAAAAGAATAATTTCTAAAAATTAAATTTGAATGTGCTAAGGATATCCCATCAAGGAAATTATAATATGTACTTATATATTTTTAATTGTCAGAAATAATAATAAAGAAATTATCAATTTAAAGATACATCTATTTTTGTTTGGTATTCATATTTTTCCAAATTTCTTAAGTTAAGTGCTAGTAATTTTTCAGAGTAACTAAGATTCTTGATACTTATTAAACAAATTTTTTGATTTATTTTGCTTATGCGTTATATTAAACATTAAATTATTAAATGATTCAGTAATATGAAAATAAAGTTTTAGTTTGTTAAAATTTGTTAAAATACTTTTTTATTTATAGATTTAAGATTTTAGAAATATATATAGAGCATAATTTTTTTAATTTAATATTTAAATAAAAGATTAACATGAAAGAACTTAACTTTTGGTCAGTATGAACTATTCAGGGGTGCCACAGAAATCGATTTCGCTTGAATTTCACTTAAATTTTATACAAATTTTATTAAATATTATACAAATTTAAGTGAAATTCAAGCAAAAGCGATTTCTGTGGCACCCCTGATCAATGTAAATGCTTAAATGAAACATGGTGTAACATGTATTTAAATAAAAGATTAACATGAAAGAACTTAACTTTTGGTCAGTATGAACTATTCAGGGGTGCCACAGAAATCGATTTCGCTTGAATTTCACTTAAATTTTATACAAATTTTATTAAATTTCATACAAATTTAAGTGAAATTCAAGCAAAAGCGATTTCTGTGGCACCCCTGATCAATGTAAATGCTTAAATGAAACATGGTGTAATAAAAGAGCAAATAGATTGTTCAAGAATAATAAATTTAAAAATAGATATTTATTTTTTTAGCTACCCAATATATTCGAGCAATTATTTAAAATAACAGAGTATTCAGTTGGCGTTGTAGAATGCATTGAAATTTGTGTTTTTTCGCGCAACAAAAATGAAAACACAACAAGAGCTCCCGACATTGGCGATCGATCGCATTTGATATATTTGCTCCTCGAGCTGTGGCAATGTCTGTGGATGGGGATGTGGTTGTGGTGGTGGATGTGGTGGCAATAGCGATGGCGATGGCGTCGTCAGGCCGCAAGTTTCAGTCCTCAGTCTTCAGTCTTCAGCCATGCACTTTTGCAGTTGCTTTGTTGTCCATCCGCGTCGTCAGCAGCAACAGTTGCTGGTAGCTGCTGCTGCTGCTGTTGCAGTTGCAATTGTTGCTGCTACACCTTCGCAGTCGCAGTCGGAGTCGGAGAGCGATCCCATTCCCGATGCCGCGATGCCAATCCGCGCAGCTCGACGTAGTGTTTATGTCGTTTATGTGAAATATTAGCTGCTCATGTTGAGAATGTTTGCTGCCTTGTTGCGTCTGCCACTTTTTGTTGCAGTTGCTGTTGCTGTTGTTGTCGTTGCTCCGTCTGTCGTTGGCGTTTGCCTGTTTTTGGCCCGAAGTTTGCTGGCCACGTTTTGTTTATGGCTTTGCCAGCCATTGGGCAGTTAACCCGGCCTGCAGCAACGGCAGCGGCAGCAACTGCTGCTTGAATTTCAAATCTCATGCTTCATGTTCAAATACCCACACTCTCTACTTGCAACTTGCAACTTGCAACCGCGCCACACGCCACAATAAACTAAATTATTGCAAAATGCTGTCGTTTATTTTCTATGCATAGATTTGCACCACATTTCGGGCTTTTGCACTCAATAAAACTTTAAATAAATACAAGTATCACAGCCAAGGCGAATCCGATCCACACAACGACTTGATTGTGCGGCTTGTCGAGGGTCAAATGGTGGCAAGCACAGACCGAGGATCGTTTTGTTTTAGCACTTACAGAAATTATGGCCAGCAAACATGGATGCAATTTGAGAACTGTTTTCAATTTCACTCAAAGAAAAGAGTTTCAAAAGAAATGAAAACAATTTGTTGATATTTTGAATAAACGCATATTAGTATATATAAGACAGTTCTAAAAATAAATTAATATGTTTTACGCTTGATTTATTATGTTATGTTATTCTAAAAGTAGAACAGAACAAATAAAAATAGTTTTTAATAGATTTCCATTTGTTTTCATTCATTTTTTTAATTCAATTCAAGTGCTATTTATAGTAAACAATCTTAAAAAAACATCATAAATAAACTTATATTGATTCGCAAATATATAATTGTTGAGCTCAAACTCAAACTCTAATATGTTTCAAAATTTTAAATATTTTATTTCTCTTTTAAACAAGTCTTATTATGTAATTTTGGGATTAGATATAATTTATTTTTTTATTTTTCTACCAAGAGCTTTTTTAATATCTATTATTTATCACATTTATAAAGCAGCATATATGTATATTTTTATCATCATGCTTCAAAAATAGCACGAAATGCTTAAATTTTCAAAAGCATCTGAAAGTATTTTTGATGAATTCTTAGCGATTCTATTTTATAACAATTTCAGTTGGATTTATGAGTTGCTTTAATATTATTGTGTCGTCGCATTTATTTTTGGCGATTATTTATGGCACAGTGGCATCAACAATGACGACAGCATAAAAGGTGATCTGCTGACGAGATACATTTGTATCTTTTAAATTGAGTGTGAGTTGCATTCGTGATTGATTTAACTAATTGTCTTGAGCACTTTTCAATCGATGCTACGATGGATATATGTGCTGCCTTTTGTTCTAATTCTGTAAAACGTCGCATAATCAAATGTTTTTCGGTCAATTTGAAAATGTTGTGTGCCATAAAACAAATATATGACAGACGTGGGTCATAAATATGCTCGGTTTTTAGCCCAAAAGAGCTGATTCAATGATGAAATTGTCGCAGGGCGACAAAACGTCGCGACCAAATGGCAGACGCATTCAAAAAGCAAAAAGCAAAAACAAAAAACACTAGAAATTATAAATAGTGGGTGTATCTCGATGTATCTCTCTTCGATTGGCTTGATTGTGATTTACAGCAATTTTTATATTTATTCAAATTTCTTCTATACATCTCACACACACATACAAACACACACTTAATGTGTGTTGTCCCCGGAGTGTTCAGCATTTTGTGGGGCAGATGTGTTTATATTCGTTTTATTATGTAAAATGCCTTTCACGACCCATCAACGCGGCTCATCAGCATTAAATTATGCGGCAATCAAATATCGAGATCGAATTCGAGCTCGTATTCGAATTTGAAATTTAAATTGAAATCATACTGCCAATTTTATCTACTCTCTCTGTCTCTCGCACTTTCTATTAAGTCCTGTTCAATGTTGCACTAATAGAGACATTTACATTCTTTTTGCACTGCAATGCGGAATTCAGAGAAGTAGAGTTTATTGAAACAGTGGGTTGATGCTCATGAAATTGTGGTGAATTATGTGACAACTATTCTTTTATTAAAAATAATTAGCTTAAAAGTGGTTAAATAACTTAATATAATTTGTCTGATCTGTACTTATTTCAAGGCGTAAAAATATTCCGACTCAGAAGATGTAGAACTTTTTTTATTTATTTATTTAATGTCAACTAAGTACGGTTGACCAAAATTAATGAAAAAATTTAAGTGAAAGTTAAGTGATATACAAAATTAAGTAATATTAAATAAATAAAAATTAAATGAAAATTTAACTGAAATGATAAAAAAAAATTAAAAATTATAAAATCTGGGGTTATTCAAAAAAATTTTAAAATGATCCAACATTTGCTGCAAGGATTGGGATCAGATCGAAAAGTAATAATTAGAAATAATACAAGTATTAAAGTAAGGTCATGGATTTCTAGAAAGGAAAAGGATGATGAGGAGAGTTCTGTAGAGAAAACGTGATAAGGATTGTCATAATCAGTGCATAACACGAAACGATTTATTCTAAGCCATGAATTTACTTATGGATTGTTTATTATTTATTAATTTTTTTTTTATAAATGACGGGTACAAATTTTAGCGATTCATTTCTAAGAATTTAAAAACACATGTTTGACTACAGTTGACGGGGGGAATCGAACCCAGTTTTTTCAAACTGAGAATATTAAATTTCAAAAAGCGTATCTAATTTTTAATTTCAAATATAAATTATGTAAATAATTATTTTATTTATGTATTCTTTGAAAAAAATATGAATTTTATATAATGTACCATATTATATTCCATATTTGTTATCTCAAGACACTTTGTTGAATCCCTTGTAAATAGTTCTTGCACCACTGTGATCTGTGGCAAACATTGAACTTGGTGCATGCGACGCTCCAAGGCGGCAACTTGCACTCATTTGATTTAAATGCTCTCCACATTGTTCCCCTACAGAGAGAGAGAGGGGGAGAGAGGGAGAGAGAAGGGGAGAACGGGACAGAAGAGAAGCGCATCCATCCGTCAGTTTTTAATATTTTCCATTTGTTTTTCACTTGTTATTTATTGGCTGCCTTTGTGGCTGTCAACTCGACTCCGACTCCGTTCGATGGAGCTTTGGAGACTTCTGGAGGCTGCCTTGCGTCGCTCTTGAGTTGACATCCACTTGTCATTGAGTGTGGCAACAACAACAACAACAACAACGCAGGCAATTTGCATGTGTTGCAGTTGCAACAAGCAGCAGCATGATGATGATGTTTGTCGGCGATAATGATGATGATGATGGCTCCTCCTGCAACTTTATTTGCTGTGAATGCAAAATTTTTGCAAAAAATTTGTCGCTTCGTTGCAATTAATAAAAAGTTGGCGCTGTTGTTGCCCCACAGACAATTCCCCTTCCTCCCCTCCTTTCTCCTTGCTTCTTCGGCTGTCTCTGGCTCATGTTGTTAATATTTTGTAAATTAATGTTCGATGCAAGAATGCGGACGTGCAACACACACATGCAGCATGCCGCATGCGGCATGCAACACACATATTGCCCCCGTCTCGTCTCGTCTCTTTCGTCTAAGCGAATGTTGCCCCAATCGGTGGCAGGAGGGCCAACAGTTTTTATTGAAGTATAACATTAAATTTGGCATTTCCACTTGCGCCTCTCGCCAGTTTCGCACATAAAATAACCATATTTTATATTCCTGCTTCTTTTGCCATTCTTCTTTTTACGAGAATATTTTTATTTGTTGTTGTTTTTGTTCTCTACGCCCCGACGGCGTCTACTCACTTCAGTCTTATTTTCATTTCTCCTGCTCAACGATTTGCACAAATCAGAGCCAATTACACGACCCACAACCAATGTGCAGACATCTTTACGAGATTCTCCTGACATCATCTTCAAATTTACATGCACGCAATGATTGTAAGCCGAAGTACTTGAAGATTGACCATTCAATGGGGTATAATTGGGAATATGTAATAATATAAAAGGTGCAAAAATAGTTAGGAAATTATCCCAATCACCAATTGAATTTCCATAATTTTTGAAAACGCGTTAGTCTCACAGAAATAATTCTTTGTTAATTAATGGAAGTTTTGGAGATGATTGTATGAAAATTGCTAGCAACTCTTTGTAAAATTTGATACAAAAAAGTATATAAATGTATCAAATTGTTATAAGATTATATTAGTTTTATGCATACCTGTTAAATAATGATTAGTAATCATAATCATTAGTAATTAGATTATTTTTGTTAAAACGTCGAACTAATGATTAAATTACGATTATTTTCGGTTTTGCCCAATTATTTAATGATTACGATTACAAAAAATCAAAAATAATCTAAATTATTACAATTATTCAAAAATAATCAGAAAAAATCAAAAATTATCTTTTATAATAATCTAATATTAAAAATCAAATTGTTTTACTTCGATTATTTCCAAAAATAATATGATCGAAATTTAACAGGTACGGTTTTAAGTATTACAATGTAAAAACCTCCCTTTAATATATTCAAAAAATTCTTTATTATCAAACTGAATTTCATGATTAATTTGTGTTTATTTTCGAACCAAAAACCGAAACGAAAGCTCTTGAAACAAAGTGCTTGAGTGTTAATCCTGCGGATCAGTGTTCTTCAGTTTTTGTTTTCGCAATAGATCCGCAAGTGATCCGCAAGTGTGCTTTAATGGCATCTGTCCATCGGCTGCTAAGCAGAAATGTTAACTTGAGGCTGAATGACAGCGAACATGCCAAGCATTTTCCACATACACATGTTTCCATTTCCATTTTCATTTCCATTTCCATTCTATTTTCATTTGAAACAGAACCTCGAGGCGTTAAATAAATACTCGTATTGTGCCAATTTAACATAATGATTTATTAGTTTATTTATTTCTCAAATATTTTCATTTGCACAGCAACCCAAAAGTTCTTTCACAACATTCGCTCTCATCTCATTTCCATTCACAGTGAAGCCACCCACGCGACGAACAAATCCGTTGTGTCAACAGTGGAAGGAAGGGAGGGAGGGTAAAAAGAAGTGTCTCCGAACTGTTGGACAGGGTCGTGAAGCCACTGACTGCACATTGGTCCAATTTACGAGTCCGTGGACAGAGATATTGACAAGACGAGATCTCGCGATCTTCTTCACGAAGAACTAAGTGCATTTCTTCAAAATGCGGAAATTCAAATGCGTGGGATTGCGATCCAATCCGAAATGGGAACGGGAATGAAGATCGAGAAGGGGGAGAGTAACATTCAGTGAGAGTTATGTTAATTGTTGACACGTCAATTTGAATCACGACTTACACTTGTCTGGCCCGGCAGTCGCATGTGGAGATTATTTACGATTCGTCGGGTGAATATCGCAATTATCATTTTTTATTATGATTTAATGGCCTGACCAAAAACTCGAGAACGAAACTGAAGCAGAAGCAGCTGAAGGCGTTTATTTAGTGAGTATATATATATTCCTTTCATGATATTCAGTTAAGTATATGTATATTGCTGCTGAGTATATATATTTAATTTTTATTAATTTTCACGCATCATCGGCAAATATTTAACGATGATGGAAGCGTTCTTTTCACTCTCGATAATTGTTGTCGCCAAGAACAACAAGTTAATTAATTTGGCTAAATGATTTCTCTTAATGGGTACAACATGCTTAATGGGATTTTCGGCGCTTTTGTCAAAGCACACACACAAACACACATATACACACAGGGACAATCGATAAATGACTAACAGCGTTGAGAAATGAAGATGAAACTGCTTAATAGGCATGTTAAGTTGGCTGCGGTTGAGTATAATTGGCTTGTTAAGTTGGCAGCGCCTAAAACGACTAGTGAAATTAAATAAAAATATGAAATGTGATGCATTAAACGAGTAGATGATATTAAAAGAAGATTACTCATAGATCTGGGCATAGAATCTAAGTAAAAAACGAATCATCAATTAAATTTTTTGATATAATTTGCAGCATTTTTAAAATGTTCTATTGTACAGTATATTTATTGACAACAAATTCAAATATTTTAAAATTAATATTTATTTATTCATTCATTTATTTATTAACTAATTAATTAATTTATTTTTTTTTTATTTATTTATTTATTTATTTATTTATTTATTTATTTATTTATTTATTTATTTATTTATTTAATTATTTATTTATTTATTTATTTATTTATTTAATTATTTATCTATTTATTGGCTATTTCCTAGTGCTACGAGTAGGAGTACTTTTTTATTAGTGCACTAATCACACTGACAATCTTATATAAATATATCTCGCTATTATATCAAATTAACATCTAGGAAAACGAAATGAAACTTACTATAATTATAAATCGGGGCTGCCAGAGAAATCTCTTTCGCTTGAATTTCACTTAAATTTCATACAAATTTAAGTAAAATTCAAGCGAAAACGATTTCTGTATAAAATTTTTGTCATTACTTTTATTATTATTTTTATAAATATTATTACTATTATTATTAAAATTTTTATCACTAATACTATTATGATTAATATTACTATCAGTTTTAACATTATTAAATTTGTTATTATTATTTTCATATCATGTTTATGTAGAGCTAAAGTTTTTTGTGCTTCTAATGTTCTTAAATAAATTTTTTTTTAAATGCAGCTCACAAATCCCGAGAATTTTAACTAAGTGCCACTGTAACTAATTAAATTGAACATTAATTGACATTTCTTCTATATGACATTAAGCTTATGCAAATATCAAGGGTATTCATGTGTCGGTGTCACTATTTAAATGTGACCAAGCCCATAGATCTGAAACGGTTTTTAGCAATTTTGTGCAAAACTGTCAAAATGACAACTGTCAAATATATTTTCAGCTGCGAGCAAATGTTCAAACTCATTAAACAAAACGGCCAAAAACAACCAAATGACAAACAACAACAACAACGACAATAAACAACAACAACAACAAGATAGTCGGACAAAAAGTTGTCTCTAATTAGAAATAAATCGAAAATGTTTGCTGCCCATTTTATAAATATTTTTGATGTCAATGCTCAAAATTCAAATGCCATTTCCATGCCCATTTTCATACCCATTTCCATTTCCATTCGCACTTCCACTCACATTCGCAATTTCCCATTTGGTTTTGAGTTTTCAGTTCAGTTCAGTTTCGGCGCATTTTTCGCTCAACAATTTTCAAAAATATCAACTGTCAAATTGTTTGCAGCGAATGTAACTCACATTTCCCTATGACAGTTGCCGTCGAGGCAAACAACTCATATGTCTATGTAAGTGTGCATGTGTGTGTGAGTGTGTGTGTGTGTGTGTGCGGCATGTGGCATGGGGCATGGTCTGGGGCTGGTTAACATTTTAGATTGCCATTTGCCGCCGAGCACATTGTGCTGACAATTTTTTGACACAGCTGAAAAATCTCGCTAAATTTTCGTCTTTTGTTTTGTATTTTTTTTGTTTTTTGTATTTTTTTTTTTAACAATTTGGGTTTGTCAACTCTGCTTTTTGAGGAGGCTTCGTCTGCTGACGTGTGAGTGGGCGTGGCACTTGATACATAATTATGCCTGGCACTTCATTCAGTCCTGTCCAAGGCTACTTACAGAGTCCTTTTCTATCCTTGAGCTCTGACAATGGCGCAGACAAAGCAGCATTTGGAGCCATTCTTTGTTTTGCCTGTTGACAATTTTGACATTTCATCTGCATTCAAAATTGTACGAAGTTCCCTCAATAAAGTGTTCCCCGAATATAACCATGGAAATGGGAATGTGTTTGGAAAAGGGAGGTCAACTTGAAGAGGCTTATCGGAAGTGTGGAAGGGAAATACATTCATATCAAGAAATTCGCATATAACCTGAACAGATTTAATTTATAAAAATATATTAACAATTCAACAGTCAATAGGAATACTTAAAAATTATCTAAACTCATTCATAGATACATGTATTCTATGTCATATTCTCTTTTGTTTAAATTGCTAATTAACAGACTAATTAACTAATTAACTCGGCTCAGATGTATCTATAATTGTATTATTTTATATCCAATTGTTTTACATACATATATCCTCATCTAAGTCCCAATTCTGTGCTGCAAAAGAATTTATATGATAATTTTTTACAGCTGAAAAAATCGAATGACAAATTATGAATCTTTCCCTGTATTCACTGCTTTATCTCTTAAATATACTCTTTTTTTTTGAATTCCCCACACATACAAATCAAAATGCCAGAAGCCCTCAAAATTGCAGTTCAGTTTGCGATCCGTGAGCAAAAGTCATAAAACTGAATTTTTAATGCCATTCTGGGGGCATCCACAGAACGATAGATGAAATAGAGAGAAGCTGAACAGAGACAGAGCGAGAGAGAGAGATAGAGTGGGAAGGAGAAGGAGATTCGAGCAGGACCAGGCGAACCATCATTTCAAAATATCGTATCGTAAATTGTGAAGTTAACATCAAAATTGTGAAAATTATGTACAATTCGTAGCAACAACAACAGCAGCAACAACAACAACATGGCCAAGAGAACATTCATAACCAAATTTATTGCAAATAAGAAAAATGTCCGCCACACGACGGACAGAGAGACAGACAGATGGAGAAAAGCGAGAGAGACACAAGACAGGACATTGGTCGAGCAAACGGACAAGGACATGGACACGGCGACTGGGAGAAGTCACAGTCACAGGAACAACAACAACAACAACAGCAACAGCAACAACAACAAGCAGAAGAAGAAGGACGAGCACAAGGACGAGTGCTGTAGGTTCCATTCGGTGGTTCGTGGTCAGCAAAAATGCTGGGAAAAATACATGGATGAAAAGCAGAGCATAAAAAACATAAATTCACTAGAAGAGCAGGAGAATAAAAAACTAACATAAAAGAAGAAAATAGAGACAAAGAGAGAGAGAGAGAGAATGATGAAAGACAAACATGCGCCACAAGGATAATGGACAAGTGGACACGGGAGCTAAACACACACACAAACACACACACCAATTTGAGCACAAACTTTTACCCCAACTATAAAGGGGGAGAGCATTGTAGGGAATAAGGGTGGAAGGGGGAGGGAGCTGGTTTCCATCAAAACAAACAACGGAGACAACACTTGACGAGCGAGCTGGGCGAAAAAGAAGCGAGAAAGGAGAAGCGAGAAAAGAGAACGAGAAAAGGGAAAGAGAAAAGAGAAGCAAATGATTTGCTCCCAATGGGTTTGTTTTGGAATGTTTGTCAAGCTGTAGATAACAACGAGGGATAAAGGGGTGGGCACAAGTTGAATCTCAGAACAGGGTTCAGCAACTTCTCGCATTATACGTAGAACTGTCAAACCACAAAGAGAGGAAGCAGAAAGATAGTGATAGGGTCTCCAAAAATATAAATCGAGATATAAAACAAATTATCCCAAACATTTGTGATTAACATTTTTGACATAAACAACTAAATATAGATCTAATAGATCTGATCTATGAATATGACTTTCTCTTGAAAATTATTTAAAATTCCCATTCTTTACATACCACTTTATTAAAAACTATCTTAAGACGAGAAAATAACCTTTCAAGCTCAAATTACCAAGTCTTACTTCTCTATTAAATTTATAATATAGTAAAAAACGATTCAATTAAAATTTATTTTTCAAGAATTTCCTTATTAATAAATTTAATTTTTAGTCAAATTTTTTTTTACTTTTCGATTCTGAAAGTTATTAATTTTATTTATATTTCAATATCAATTTGGAAACTTGGATTCTATATTATATTATTACCATTGCTTTTTATTATTTGTATACATATTTTCTTGTATATTTTTATTATATCTTTTAATATTGTTTTTTATGTTGCATATTTACTATTTTTATCCTATGTCTAATACAAATATCTTATAAAAAATGAATGAAATTCACTTCATAATTTTTTCTCTACTTTTACTACATACATATATCCTAGACAGAAAGCATAACAAAAATAACCAAGTAACTGAATTAAGAATAGTTTCGTCTCAACTTAATATTTTTATATTTTTTCTACGAAATCATCAACTTGAGCTTTAAATCTGATTGCAGTCGGCTTAACTGTACTTGTATCTAAGATTATGTTTATTTTGGGTCTGTGGAAACCTTGGGTTTATTTATGTAATGTGCAGGATATTGACGAAATGTCCTTCTATTTTATGTTTCACTTGTTTCACTTTGTGTTTTTGTTCTTGAATTGACTGCAGTCAATTTTTGTTTGTGTTTTCATTTTTGGCCTCTGTAATTTGTGCTATTTGGCCATCAAGTTGATGGTTGGCTCGTTTGCTTGACAGGACATTCCGCAGGACATGCTCCCCCCTCAAATCCAAATAGGATACAGAACAGAGCAAAGGCAGCGACTTGAGCATATTTTATTTTTCCTAATGATAGCGCACAAAATGTCTCCAAGGGCCCAAGTCGAGGAGACCGAAAAAGGCAAAGCGAAAAGCAGAAAAGGAAAAGCAGAAGCAGAAGAAAAGTGGCCAAGCCATGGGAAAAGCGCACATAAAATGTGAAATTTATGTTTGGCTTTCCTTTGTTTTTACTCAAATCGTACATAGATTATACAGAATTATGACGAGCGCGTGTCTATCCATCGAGCAGGACAATGGACTCTTTGCCTAAGCGAGGGTCAGGGGTCAGAGCAATACAGGACATTCCTTGTCCTTATCGCTGTCGACTGTCCAACGTCCTGTGTAAATAGTTTTCATAAATTAATTTTATTTCGCCTGTGGACGCCATCATGTTGCCGCCATGTTTCTATGCTTCTAGTATTCTCAGCCCCAAGTTCTCTCGCCATTTAACTGGGATTCGGTTTGAGGCTTGGCGACCAATTTTCCTCAGTCCTCAGTCAGTTTCATATTTCTTTCCTAATTGTGCGACATTTGCGCTCGTCTCTCTGTGGAAATTGACGTAAATTAGAGCACTTTGCGTCGATTTGCGACGATTTGCTGGACACAAAATGCTGATATCGAAAATGCATAAATATTTATGTATATGGCCACGATGTGAGCATGGTTTATGGCACTGCATACATATATACATAATATTGAAGCCAACTATGAAATACGATCGCATAAAGCTAAGCGAAAGTACTTCAAATAGAATTTTTGAAGTAAACTAATAGATTTGCTGATGGAAACTTTGTTTTTACCAAGAGAACTATAAAATAAGTTAATTTATTTCGATAAATGTTGCTAAATATATTTCAAAAAAATAGTGCAATATAAAACTGGTAAGTTTGATTAAGAAATGTATTAACAAATTAGCATACATAAAAAATATATAATTATCGAGCCACATTTCTTATGGCTTGTAAGTTTTCTTTTATATCGCTTAATTTAGATAATTAACTAAGTTTCTTTTAAGGAAATATTCTTGCTATATTCTTATATATGGTAAGATAAGGTTAATAATATCAGTTAAATAAATTTTAAACACAGGGACGGTAACGATTATGATTTTTACTTAAAAAATTAAAAAAAAAGAGTTGTTTTATTTATTAAAATTAATTTAAATGATAAAAATTTAAAACAATTATTATTTTTAAATTTTTATAAATGATAAAAACTAAAAACAATTTTTATATACATTTTTAAATTAATTTTAATAATTGAAAATAAATTTTAAATTAAAAATTGCAAATAAAAGTATACCCTGTTTTCGAATTTGCCGTTAAAAAATAACATACTAATGTCTGTTTTTCCCACTATATTTTTGTATATAAATACTGAATTTTGAAAATAAGGTTCCCAGGAAATCTATACTATGTAGTTTACTGATTCGATGGGTTTCGATCAGGGACCGCAACTTTTATAGCTTTTAAAATAAAAATTGCAAAATAACAATTATTTTTAGATTTTTATTTTAAAGTTACGGAATAATCGAAACTTTCGATATATGTTGTCGGTAACAATAAAGGAAGTAGCTGTACTTATATTCAGGAGCGTAGATTGAATGAAAGCCGAGTTCAGATAGTTAGCTGGGTGTGCATGAAAGTTATAATACTGTTTCAGAGATGCTATTCTCACTAAAAACTAAATAACAAGTAAAATAATAATAATACCCTTTAAATAATGAGAATCTGTTTGTTGTAGATTCAAATTTGTGAATGAGTTTCCTTGGGATTACTTCAGCCTGAATAGAAACTCATCACAAATTTGATAGTTCCGCATTGGCAACTGTTGCCGTCAGTCTTGATTTGGAGAGCATTCGAGTGGAAACTTGGCACATGATATAATTGCACCCCACCTTGCGGTAATTGCGGCTTTCCTGCAAATGTCCAAAAATATCAAGGCCCTGCACCAATTATGAATAGAACAATTAATCTCTAATTATGGCTGAACATCTGTCATGCGAATTATTAGCGCAAAATGCAAATGCAAATGCAGTGAAATGAAATGGAAATCAACACAAACTGAGGAGGCTGAGATCGTGCTGACGACCTCACAGATCATGCTTTCCTCCTTCTTTATTTCTGTCCTTCGTTTTTTCTTTCGTTTTTCTGATCGGATTATGACAAGCGACGACGACAGAACGTTGCAATTTCATGAGTTTGCCACATTTGCAGACAATGTTGACGACGGGGCAACAGATGCAACTGATGCAACTGAATGTTGCATGGGGAACATGTTGTTGATGGCAACTGTGGCGACTGTCGTTGATTGCCGTCTGATCGTCACTTGATTTGGATTAAGCGAAAATTCATTAGATCATTTGAAATGATCGCTCTGTGAGGCGCACTACCGACGATGCCGCCTTTGGCTTTGGCTTTGGCTTCTCTGACTCTAAGTTTGCACTTATCGCTCTTAAGTATGCCAATTAGTTTGTATTAGCGCCACGATCAGCTCACTATAAAAACGCCCAAGAACTTGTCCCCCGATTAATGTCAGGAAGTCGCGGCTCGAAACTCGAAGCTCGACTTGAGTTTGAATGGAGAATGGAGATCTCATTGTAAGCTCATTAGCCAGTTGACAGCTACACGACAAAAATACTGCGCGATAATATTGATACCATATCCGCTTTATCGTTGATCGATATACAACTTGACAGCTCTGAGAAAATGCGAGTGGATTGAATAGGAAATACTCAAGAAAAGTCAATTGAGTTAAGTATTTGACAAGACGTTGAGGGAAATATAAATTGAAAAGTATCTAAAGGCTATTTGTATGGTCTTTTTCATTTAAAAAGTGGAATATCTGCCTCTAGATTGTGCCTTAACAGTGTCTGTTAAGTCGCTGTTAACTTACAAATGTTATTTAAAGGCTATTCCAGTTATAGAGTTGTATTTTCATTTAAAAATTGGAATATCTGCCTTTGTATTGTTCCTTAACAGTGTCTGTTAAATAGCTGTTAATTTAAAAATGTTGAGTCAAATTAAAAAAAAAAATAAAAAAGATTGTGCCTTAACAGTATCTGTTAAGTCGCTGTTGACTAACAAATGTTTTTTAAAGACTTTTTGAATGGTCTTCCAATCATAAAGTTGTATTTTTATTTAAAAAGTGGAATATCTACCTGTAGCTTGTGCCTTAACAGTGTCTGTTAAGTCGCTGTTAACTTAAAAATGTTGAGGGAAATACAAATTAAAAAGTATATAAATGCTATTTATATGGTCCAACAATCACAGTATTGAACTTTCATTTTAAAGGTTCGATATCTGCCTGTAGATTTTTCCTTAACAGTGTTTGTTAAATCACTGTTAACCTAAAAATGTTATTTAAAGGCTGTTCGTATGCTCTTTCAATCATTAAGTTGTATTTTCATTTAAAAAGTGGAATATCTACCTGTAGTTTGTGCCCTAACAGTGTATGTTAAGTCGCTGTTAACCTCAAAATGTTAGGGCTTACCTTGTATAAGTCATCAAATGACCTAAGGATAGAAGTTACTTAATTGTTTGGGGGTTATTTTTATTAAAAACTTTTAAACATTTACCCAACCAAAAAGTAATTTATAATTTTCTCTAAATGTTTTCGAATGTTTTTTCAACTCCAAGCTTGACTATGGAACTGTCAAGTTTACAACTCATGTCAAACATTTCGAATGCATTTGAAACAACATTCAAATGGCAATTCAGTCGCATATAATTGATGGATTACTTGCAACAGAGTCGAAAAACAAAACTCTGCAAGGATAAATGTTGCTCGAGGCAAATAAACATGCAAATGACTCAATGAAAGTGCAGAAGATACAGGAAAAAAGATGCGAAGGAGAAGAGGAGAAGAGGAGCAAGAGTAACTGACAGACAGCACAAACTGTAGATGGCACAACAAACTGTTCAGTGTCCTGTTGTCCCGTTGTCCTTGCTGACTGGTCAGTGATCAAAGCGGACAAGTGGAGTCCATTAAAACACTAACGTTGCGTCACGAAGTCCTTGCCCAAATGATGGATGTGCCTAAGGCGACTGCAGGCGAAAACAAGAAGAGTCGCAAAGTGAACAGGACCAGCAGGAACAGGAACAGGGATAAAAGAGTGTACATATGCCTGACGGATGGCAACACTGTCACTGTCCTTCCCAGTGATAACTGAGTTGTTGTTTGTCCAAGTGCAACATGCGGCATCATGGAGTGTGGAATGTGGCAAGATGGCAACTGAATACCAATCAGAGAAACAATTGCAAAATGGAGCGAGACACGAGTCGAGTCCTGACAGGATGTGATGGCAATTTAAGTCAGACACTGTGTGTGTGTATGAGAGAGGGCGTGACAAACACCCACAAGCGCCAGCTAAAAACGGACACTGGCCAATTGAGAGTGGATAGTGAGGGAGGGGGTAGGGGGTAGGAGAAGGGGTTGGGGGGTAGGAAGTGCGCCCCTTTTGCAACGCTCATGAAGTCATTCACTCAATTTATCGTTTGATGAATGTCCTGGCAGATAGTCCATGTCCATGCACACACACACATTACACACACACATGGGTGTTGATGCTGCTGATGCCATCACACACACACACACACATATCACACACACACGCACAACACATTTAATGGCCATTTGAGCAGTTGATAAACGTTTCGCTCGTTTGCGTTGATGAAATGTTGTCGTTGTCGTTGTTGCCCCCAAAGTTGCTGTTGTTGTTGCTGTTGTTGCTTGTCTCCTGTGCTCGCTCGTCCTTGTTGTCCTTGTTGCATTGTTTATTTATGCCTGGCATATGGAGAACAAACAACAACAACAACAATGACAACAGCGTCATCCGTTTTTGGCCGTTGCGTTTAGTTTTTGGCGCTTATTTCTAATTGTTTTTGTTTAGCTTTTTGCCCGCCCTTTTGATTTATGATTGCGTTCGCTCTTTTGGCACTTCTTTCACTCGCTTCACACTGCACTCTTCTTCTTTACCCCTCTCTCCTCTCCCTCATTCACTCTCTGCTGTCTAACTGCAATTGGTTTGCTGACAATGACACTATTATGATGTCAGACACTGACAGGCGACAAACTCGTTCACATTTCACATCTCACAGTCTCCTACAATCCACAACCCACACTCCACACACAGTGCATCACAACACACATGTTCCAACTCATCTGCTTCCTCCCTTTTTTTTGATTGATGACATAACTCTTAGTCGGATATTTGAATGGAGTAAACAGAGACTTGTTTAGAAGTTTAACTAAAAGATACTCAGTGATAAGCTGGAATATAATTTTACACGTTTCTTAACAGCTTCAATCTCTCATAAATTTATCAAATCTTAACCAAAATCCATATTGGAGGACAATTTGATCATAGATTTAGCTCGAAATTCAAACTGATTATAATTCTTTTTCTTACTTTAAATGTTTTCGAAATATTTCAAAAATTTTTGGACTATTATAACATTAATAAAACTCAACCGATTTTTTTGAGAAATTTCAATTTTATCATGGGTTGATCTTTTTATGTAATCTGTATCTAAATTTTTTTCTTTTAATATTATATTTTTTATATCGAAAAAGTTAAATTTTTCCATATTTTCTCCTTGAATTTTTTTCGAAAAATTTTAAATTTCATAACTTTGTTAAAACTCAACCGAATTCTATGAGGAATATCATTTTAATCATTGTTTTACCCGTCATTTCAATCTGCATCTTAATTTTTTCCCTTGAAAAACTTAAATGATTTTGCAATTTTTCGAATTTTTTCATACTAAGCCATGACATTTTTATAAAAGCTTTGAGCTTTGATAACTTTACCAAAACTCAACCGATTTTCGTTCAAAGAATCAATAAGATCGTATTTGACTCAATTCAATCTGCAGCAAAATTTTGTTAGTTGACAAAACTTTAATTTGTTCGATTTTTTTCAAAAACTAAGTTAACTTTATACAAACGACACATTAGAAATACAATAAATTCAAATTAGCGAGGACTTACTGTTCTGTACTGTACCTACTTATCTATACTATATGCATGCTCTTAAATTCGCCTCTATAAATATCATCGATGGCTAAACAAAATGCCATTTCAGCAAAGTAAGTGCCAATTAATCAAAGCGCTAAACGAGAAAAATTCGCGAAATGTAAAAGCCATAAAAAATATGTATGAATTCATATTTCTGCAATCGATAAATCAACAAATTGCAACAACAACAAAGCAAAGAAAACGAAAAATTAACAAAAATTGTGATAGCAACAAAAGACAAAAGAAAAGACATGAAATGAAATGAACATAAACTATGAACGAGTTTTGGTTTTTAAATTTATAATAAAAATGCATTTGCACCTCCAAATAGACAACAAACAACAATAACATAAACCATACAAAACTAAACAACAAAATGCGAGAAAGTGGCGGGAATTGCCCACTCAAATGGGCATTTTGATCTGACGAGGGAACTGAGAAAGGGAAAGGGGACAGGGTATAGAGAGTGCGGGGTGACCACGAAAAAGGGGCTGAAAAAGCATAGATGAAAAATATACAGAGAGGGGCAGCAACAATTCAACACTAATAATTCGCTTTTATTGAGTGTTTCTGGTGCAATAAAAAATATTTCTGTTTCTGTTCGGATTTTGCTTTGGCTGGCAATAAAATATTTTTCGAGTATACCCTGTATGAAGAGTGCAAAGAGGGTATAATGAACATTAATAACTGTTCAGCGAACTATTACTACCTGTAAATCTATTGTCTCTATGAACTGTCAGTTATTCAGGGTATCAGCTAGTCGAGCAAACTCTACTCAAGTATTATTTTTGATAATGTTTTCATTATATTATTACTTTATGCTAGTATTTGCTAGTCAAGAGTTTAATTATTAGTGAAGGACACGTTTAGACAAATTACAGGGTATCTTCCAGGTTAGCTGATCTGAATAAGTGTAGAATGTTGACTACAGAGTATTTCTAAGGCGAACACTCATTACTGGAGCACACTTATTGGAGTAATAAGAGCTTTAATGAAGTACAGGGTATGTACAGGGTCGAGTACACTCAACTGGATTATTAATATACGAATATTTTCAATAAATACAGTCAATTATATTTTAATTTTACAATCCCATTATTGCTAGAACCGATTCAAGTCAAGTACAGGGTATCTACCAGTCGAGCACACTCAATCAATGCATTATTATTTGTGTTTTTTAGTCAGAGTGAAAAGTTTGGAGATGCATCGAAGGGCAACAAATGCAACAAACGGATTTAATGTGGAGGAAACGGGAGATGGAGGGTCAGTAAATGGGAATGGGTAGGGTTACCATATCGGCGGGAGTAGGGTTGCTCGGGTGGGGGGTCTATTAAAGCAACTTAACGAGCCAACAAATTACTACACGTCATAAAAGCAAATCACAAAAAAATACAACCAGCGGATGATTTGCTAAAAATAAAATGGAATCCACATTGGAGTGAATGAGTGTGAGTGTTTGAGTGTGAGTGCACTCGTGAATGCCGCGGCATAATCATAATGATTTAGTAGCACAGCTGTTTTAGCGGCTTTACCTGGATTTCTCAGGCCAATTTATGTTTCCCATCAAATGTTGTGGTTAAATCGCAGATAAAATTTTGATGAAAAAAAAAGAATTGGGCCAAATAAGACTGGAATCTATTTTAAAAACTCGATAAGGGTAAAAAACTGGAGATTCTTTCGTTTCGTTAATCAGGGGTGCCCCAGAAATCGCTTTCGCTTGAATTTCATCTCAGTTTCATTCCGCTGTGCCACAGGTCAATTCCCAGAATAATTTTTTAAGCTAAACAAAATAAATTATTATATAAATAAATTAAATTATATAAATTAAATATGAAAAAAATTAAAAACTTTTTGTTCTGCAATGATAAACTTAAAAAACATGCTAAACAATACCTTGGATAATTCAATCTGAGAAGGTGTCAACCCTTAACAGCCTACTTCGAACAAGTTGGTGAAATTGCTAAAAAGAAATTAAATCACTCGAAGTTCTAAGGCACCTCGAAAAAATTCCGTGCGAAAATGCTTTCATCGGAATTCTATCTCGCTAGCGATTTCTGTGGCACCCCTGTATAATTTGCTAAATAGAATTTAAATCGCCCAAAACTACCCAAATTTGGGCGGTAATAAATAGATTTGTCGGAGATTTATCTTTGATTCAGTTTCAAGCACGAAATTCTCTCCCAAAATCTTCCCAAATTCTCCCACTTAATTCAATTTGCCTTAACATTTTATCGAAGAATTCTCTTCTTTAGTACTGACAGTTTTTATTAACAAATGTTACAAAACAATTACTGCGACTTGTATTTCTTATTGTCAATTTATCTAGTCTGTATTTGGTGAATAGTTTTTATATAGATTGTCATTCCAAATTCTTCTATTGGTGTCAATTTATCTTGTCTGTTTTCCCTGTAGATTGTCATTCCAAATTCTTCTATCGTCTGTATATACTCTTTAAAAAACCTTCCTACTGGTATTATCTTGAGATGGCTGCAATTTTGACTGGTTTCATTAACAGAATGCAGTTACTTCTGACTCTTTTCGTCCACCAATCGATCCGATGAGCTGTAGATGCTTCTAATCGATTGCCTCAATCGGGCCTCGTCGAATTGCCGCTGAACCGTTGCCCGCTTGTAACGGTGAATGTGGCCCGTTTCGACGATCTCGTTGTTCTCGTTCATGCGACTCGTCTTCGGGTGGCGTCGCATCCACGATCGGGGCGCGTCGCGATCGAAGGGTTCGTGGGCAAGCACCGGAATCTGCCCGCCATAGTAGTAATTGACTTTGATAGGCTTCTTCTCGCGCTCCCCGATCCGCCTCCTGATTGGCTTTCCTATTAGTTCCTTATCATCCAATTCTATGTATGGAAGTTCGTCTTCCTCTCCGGATCGACCTCCTCTGTGTAGGGGTAGACCATAGCTTCCAATTTGTCCCCTCGTCGTCATGCGATTGTAATCATCCGATATTTTATTGTGGAGTCCTCGGTTTAGCGCATTCTCGTCCTTCACGGCCATGTTTAAATCCATGTCCTTCAGCGCACTTATCAGCGCATTCACATCCGCATTTATCGACGTTTTCCGCTTGACGTTTGAGATTAGGCACTTCAGTTCCTGGCACCTCAAGGAGTCGCTGAATTCGCATTCCTTCATCAGAGCCTCAATATTCTCACCGTACAACAGTTTGTTGAGCTCCCTCCGCTGTGCCCGCTCCTTGGCCCTGTCCTCGCCCCTGGCCAGCGGCGGATCCTTGTCACAAAACACGTTGGTCCCGTTGCCAACAACTTGGGAGTTCTTTGGACCACCAGAAGTCTCAAATTTGTCGGCAAGCGGACCAAAGATCTGTGCGAAACTCTTGCTATAGGAGTTCCATGTCAACTGCGGATTCACCTGCCCCCTGAATCCCTCCAGGCGGTACTTCTCGCCCATCCTGAAGCGACGCCGCAGTCCGTTGGCCCGGGCCAGGGAATCGGGTCCGAATCCAGCTCGATTTGCGATGCTCCGATTCAGAATTAAAGACTTTTCCTCGGCTGTCGTTATCGGTATCGGAATGGGGTTGGAATTGGCAGTTTTTCGATAGTTCGGATGCTTCTCCTGCTTCAGCACCAGTTGCATGACCGACAGCAGCTTCAGCAGCGACTCCGGATGATAGGGATTCCTCACATTCCCCTTGCAATCGAAGATGCCCATGTAGTAATCGCAGGTATCGAAGTTCGATAACGGCACGCGACAGTTGTTCCATCCCTTGTTTTGGGGGTGCAACACCCGCGCAAAGTTCTGCAGGGTCAGAGCGTAGAGGAACTCGAATATCACATCCCCGTGCAGATTCATTGCCCTGCCCAGGGCCTTGATGATGTTACTATTCTGGTCATACCAATAATCCTGGTGCGACATTCCACGCAGTTCCCGATTCCGATTCCGACTCTGTTTCTTGGGAGCGCACACCTCGGACATCCCGATGAGGCATCTGTTGGCACAGCTGGGTCGCAACTGCGACAGACACTCGCCCCCAGGGCTGCATCCCCATCCCCCGTGGCATCCCCCTCGTCCCCCGCACGTCAGGTGTCGCAAGCACTGGCCCAGATTGCATCCCAGCCGATTGGGTGAGCAGAAGGCACCGCCTCCATTCCGTGCGAAGCACATTTCCAATTCTGCTAAATGAAACCAGATCTCAAAATAATTTTGACACGTTCACAATCAATCACATTTCAATGTATAAATATTTCTAATTTCATAAACGCGAGTGTAACGCCTGAAATAACTTCTCAAAATGTATCTTTTTTTTGTATTAATCGAAAATAATATTCGTTTTCTTAAAAACTACAGAAATTTTATTGATTAAATTCTGAAAATGTATCTTTTATTTGATTATTCAAAAAAAATGTAAATACTTTTACTTCTTATAATTTATTCAAATTAGTGTTTTACGAATTGAAATAAACACATTTCATTGTTTAGTTATTATAATTTCATGAACGCGAGTGTATCGCTTCTATTAAATTCGTTTTAAAACTAAAAAAAAATTTTTTTACTTCATTAATTCAAAATAATTTATTTTTAATTCTTTTGATATTTTTAAAAAGTTATTTTCATGGAGTAAACTGTACTCATTTCAATGTTAAGTGTTTCTCATTTCATGACCGCGAGTGTAACGCTTTGTTTTATTTTATTAATCGAATTTAATGTATTTTTGTTTCATATAATTTATTCAATTTGGTTTTTCACAGATTAATTTAAACACAGTTTATTCGGAAACTTCTTAAATTTCTTGGACGCGAGTGTGACAATTGTTTTCTACTTGAAGTACACTGCATTTAATGCTAAAAATTAGTTTTGTTTAATTATCATTAATTAATCCAAAATAATTCACATTGATTTGTAAACATTTTTTAAATTATTACAAAATTATTCACATTTTATCGACAAAGTATTCCGTTTAAATGGACTCGAGTGTATTGTATGGGTTCGAATTAAATTCCCTTAATTTAAATAAATAAATAGATATTAAAAAAATATAGATAAATAAATAAATATGAAATAAAATAAAAAAGCGAATGCATCGATAATTTCCCTACGCTTAAATTTCTTGCTTGCATTCGGCCGATATCGATAATTATCGCGCTGCATCGATTGATAATTGTCAATTACACAAATAAAACGGTAAAAAGACAACTGAAAACGACAAGTGAAGAGTGCAACAATAAAACACGTCAAAAGATGTGACTATGATCAGGGGGAGGGGTGTGCACTTACGTATGTGTGTGTGTGTGTATGTGCAGTAGCTGCAACAAAAAGAATTAACGCACACAACAAGACAAAGCAGCGCAGGCAGCAAAAAAAAGACAAAAACAATAACAACAAAAAAAGAAGACAAGCAGCAAGAAAAAAACGTAACTAGCAGAGCTCATTGGGCGACGAAACGAGATGGCACGAGGCGCTGCTCATACAAGTGCAAGCAGCACGTTGACAGCCCAAAAAGGGGGAAGCAAATAAAACGAAAACAAGAGGCACAAGCAAACACAGCAAGAGAGCAGGAGAGCGCGCGTAATGTCTGCTAAAAGGGGTAGCGACCAGGGGAAGTGCGGAACGTGCTGGCAATGAAACAGAGCAGCGTCTGCAAGAGGGGAACGTGAGAGAGCGAGAGTAACAATTCCAATTGGCATACGCTCTCGCTCTTGTTGAGCTCTTGTTGAGTGTGCAGCTGAGAGCGCGAGAGCGGCTGCCAACGTGTTGTTATTGTTGCCGCTCTCGCGAGCGCTTTAATACAAACAAACGCACACACACACACACTCGCACACATACACTGTCGCTGCATGTGCAAACTTTGCCGGCAAGCGCCAGCAGCGACGCCAACTGCGGCAGCGTCGGCGACCTCCAACCTCTGTTTTCCCCCCCACTCTTCACACTTTTGTCAAAAAGCGAATTGTAAAAGTAAGCTGGAATTGTTATTGGAAAAAGGAATATAAAAAGCATATTAGAATTGCAAACAAATTCTAGCTAAAGCGCGCCTAACTGGAATAAGTCTAGTTTTCCGATTGGATATTTTGTTTGATCACTTATCAAGTTAGAATTTCACATAACCCAATTAGTATTTTCCTTTACAAGAAATCAAATTCGAATTTAGAAACTATGTTAGCTGTCTCTGTCAAGCACATTGAAGATAACTGTTTACAATTTTGCTTGATCTCATGTCGAATAAGAATGTTATTAGATCCCAATTAGCATTCTGATGCATTCAAATTTGAATTTGGAAACTATTCAATTGGTCCATCGATAGATCACAGTTAATTAACGCATAGTTCATATTATTTAATCAGCTGACGAATTGAAATTAACTTTGATCTGAAAATATCTGAGATACAAATTATGATTCGCGGATGATTAACACCTTATCAGACTGTAGTCTGATCAGAAATGATCAGTTGGGCAAACTCCCGCCATCTCTTTCTGTTCATCATTCGTCAGTTCACACCTGAGTTCAATCGAGCTGAGAGTTCAAAGGGCGCCGCCGTCGACGTCGACGACGCAATGCAAACAAAATAAACAGATCTGAAAAGAAATTATAAATGATAAAAAAAGAGTGTGTATTTATAAACTATACTTGATTTAATAATAAAAAAGTAAAATAACAACAAATTAAAATTAATTAAAATTGAGTTTGAAGCGTTAATGTGTTTTATACACTGATAAAAAAAAGGGTAATTTTTTTATTACTCAAACTTGATTTAATAAACATATATATACAAAAATTAAATAAATAAATGAAATTATATTTAAAGCGTATTTGAGTTTTACGCGTTTATAAAAAAAGGTTCGTTGTATATTTATAAATAATAAAAATAGAATGATAAATAAAAATATAAAAAAAATTCAAATAAATAAAAATAAAAAAAATAAAAATAATATACTAATAAAATGCTATCAAAATAGGAATAAAATAAAAAAAATTAAAAAAAGAATAAAATATAAACAAAAATAAAAAAAAATAAAAACAAAATAAAATTAAAATAAAAAACAGAATGAAAGTAAAGTAAAATGAAAACAACATGAAATGAATTTCATTTAAAGTGAATTTGTGTTTTTTTCTGAATAAAACAAGAGCGTACTTTTATTTTTATTAAAAACTAAGTAATAAAATAATTTAAATGTAATTTTATGGTATTCAATAATACTATAGAGTTAAAAATAATACAATAAATTTCTAGTGTCATAAAATTAAGATAAATTTGTAAATAACTTTTAGAACTTAAGTTGATTTTTTTCTCTGTGCATTAGTATTACAATTGTTCACTTTTTTAATCTGTGGCATCAACAGGTTCGTCAGCAACAACAACAACAACAAGAACAGCAACAACAACTCCAAATCGTTTGAAGTCCACGGAAGTCCAATTGGTCCAATAGGACCGCCTTTAATCTTCTACTCTTTCTACCTCTTATATGATTCCAATTGAAAGACACTTCCGCGTCGGCTTCTTTTTGTTCTTGTGGCGCTTTGTGGGTGGCAACCACTTACCCAACTTACCCAACCCCAACACAGTGCACAGTGGCGCCCTCTGGCGGGAGAGGGGGGAGGGGGAGGTGGATACGCACACACATATTTATAAAGGTAATTTTTAATATTTTATTGACTCGCGTCTCACTCGACAATTTGAATAGAAGAAGAAGAGGAAGCAGAAGAAGAGAATGCTTTGAACTTGTTTCTTCTTCTTCGTGTGATGAAATTTACGCACGATCAAAACTTAAAAAACAGAAAATAGATCGATCGTAAATTCGATAAAATTATTCGTAAATAAAGAGAAACTAGATAATCTTTTGATCTCGCCGAAAAGTTGAAAACTTTTTAATATTCAGTTATTCACAGTCAGTTTTTAATCATATTTGGAATGTTCTTTGTCAAAAAGTGAATTAAGTGAAAATTTGGGGAAATGAAATTTGTTTAAAAAACTCATGGAGGGGGGACTAGTGGAAAAGTAATTATTGAAAATTTATAGAGTCGATTTCTAGACCAAATAATGTTAAAAATGATATTCAGCATGAAAATCGGATAATTTTTGAGAAAGTTATGCAAGTTGGAAGTCTGATAAAACTTTTAGTACCAACTTTTAAAGTTAAATTTTTTTTTCAATTTTGTAATGATTTTTTAACGGAATAATCAACTGCTTCAGAATCGACTTTAAATGTCTTTTTATACTAATTATGACATAGTACATAAGTAAATAAAAATTAAATGAATTAAAATCGGGGATCGGTTTCAGTTACAGTTTCGTTTATGTTCCCGTTTAGGTTTTCGGTTATCATTTACGCAAATTTTTATAAATCGGTTATTTAACGGTTACCGGTTTTTTGTTTGTTTTGGTTTTGAAATAACGGTATGTTTTCGGCTAACAAAAAATTATTCAAAAATTTCAAAAACTTTACACAAATTAGAAAACAAAAACCAATTTTATTTTGAAAACCAAGATAATATAATTAAATATTTTGCTTGAACCTTATTAAATCGAACCTTATTAAAATTGAATGCAGAATGAATTTAGATGCCAAACCATGATCAAAATGACATTTTGCTTAAAAATCGGATCAGTTTTGACAAAGTTTTGAAATTTGAAAGTTGTTTTTCTGATTTTCGGCTTAGCAACTTGACAAGTTATTGTCAGGAATTTAGATGCAGGTTTTAATATATTCATAGAACATTTGTGTTGTCGGTATTTCCAAAAACAAGTCCGATTAAAGTAGAAAACATTCAATATTTAATATGGCATCGTGTTTCAGGGACTTTGAGAATCGAACTTGCCACAATGTATCGTACTTGCCACCCTTCATTGGAGACTACGTGGAGGAGTCCTTCCAACAGACCGTGACCGAAAGAGGGACAGAGACGGACAGAGAGATGGAGCGAGAGACAGAGACAGAGCAACAGTTGAAGGCAGTTGGGAATTATAAGAAGGAATCGGTGAATCCGTTCTGGATTTCAGTCAGCGGTTATCAACCGGACAAAGTCGGACTTGTCTATCGCTTCTTCCTCGATATCGGACATGTGGCGGACAAGATATTCACCGCATCAAATTCCATGTATCTGAAGTATTCGAGTTTTACGGACTGCGAAATCGCCGTCAGCTACGACGGACAGAAAATCGGATATGGCGGCGACATTTTGGTTCGTGTTAAGCCAGAGAATCCAATAATCGAGCACAAAATTGAAGAGTTAAATAAAATCGATAACATCGAGGCATGTGTTATCGAAATGGAGCATGTGAGGCCACAACAACAACTGCCACAAGTTGTGACTGAGCAAATCAATCGCAATTGCATCCCAAATTTATCGATTCCCCGTCCAAATCGAAGCGTTCCCAAAACGGGATTCATTCAATGGCTCAAGCAGAAAGTCTCCTATATGTTTTACTTTTATTGAGCTCAAATCTTGTTATATAAGTAGTTGAAATTAGAAAGAGTAAGAGAATCGAAACAATCGAACGATTTGTTATCGAGATGAAAATTCGCATTGTTTGGCGAGGTCATTATAGAATTCTTAATTACAATAAATCAATTTGAATAAAATGTAATTTTTCAATTTTATCAAATTGTCATTATGCGTAATTAATTCCTATGCACAAATGCATTTTACTGCGACACACACACACACACACACACACACACACACTCACCCACACACTCACACTCACACACACACACTCACACACGTTGGGCGCCACATAACAAACAATTGTCTTTTCGCGATTGTCGATGCGATTAAATAGAGGAAGAGAGTGGGAGAGGGAGAGGGAGTGAGAGAGAGTGAGAGAGAGAGGTAGAGGCAACTAATCGGACATTTGTTTTGTCAAAAATAATGCTGCTTAATTATTATATTTGTAATTTATTTGGCGCCCAACGCTTATCACAGATCCAAAATGCTAAAAAGAGTTCGAAAACGAGTTCGAGTTCGAGGCTTTAATGCCGCATTAATCCCGCAAAACAGCAACAACAACAACAACAACAACAACAATTATAATACTAGCAACAACAACAACAACAAGTTTGAATAAAATAGAAATGACAGTAACAAACAACAAAAGCAATTCAAATGCAGCCCATAGAATGCATAATTAATTTTTATTTTGATGACAACGTCAACGACAACGACAATGCAACGCACAACACACTCTTAAAACACAACACACACACACTCACATACACACACTTACACACACACACACACACACACACACTGACATATCCCGCAGTCAGGTTTGTGAATGCACCGCAATTATTTTGAATTGCATAACTCTCATCTGGATTTGACTCGACAGGAACAACGCACGAATCAATGGAATGAATAGACACAATATTATTATATAGTATTAAAATCTGTAGAATACATGTATACAGACTGTTTATGTTTGTGAAACTATTTTTAGGAAGAGAGATGTAAAGAATGTCCTTTAAGAGTTACATCAATGAGAATTCAATCTAAAAATGAAGAGCAAGTGGCGCAATGTCAATCAACTATAAAGTGGGCCAAAAAAGGATATTTTACAAAATATTGTATTTCAAAATAGATATATACAGTCGAACTTCCCTAACTCGAACTTCCCTAACTCGAAGTTTCTCTAACTCGAACAAAATCGACTGGCAATACTAGGCAAATTTCACACAATTCTACTTCCCTAACTCGAACATTTTTCGTGGATAATGGTGATTCGAGTTAGGGAAGTTCGACTGTAGTATGTATTTTCTTAAAAAATATGTTCTTTAAAATTATATTTAATGTTTTTATGAGCATGCACATATTTTTCGAGACAAAAACTGGTTGGAAATCAGATAAGCCTCCTTTTCGTATCGTAAATTTTCTGAATTTACTAATATTATTAAATACTTTGTGTTATTGCTGTTTAGCTGGGTTGATCGGGCCAGTGTGTTTCATTGTAAAATTAAATAAACATTTTAATTTCCAAATTATTATTAATAATATATTATTTTTATTTTTCCCAAATTTTCGCTTGAATTTTTTTTATTTTACATACTTAATTTGTTTTTAATCCTTTCAGTTTATATTTAAGTCTATGTATAATTCATAGTAGTTAAATATCATATTAAGTTCTTACTTTAATTTTAATTTTTAAAATTACTTTAAGACAACTGTTCTGTGAAAAATTAAATTAATTGCTATAAAAATTATATTCTTAGCCCCATAAGAAAAATAATAAATAATAGTGCAATTATAAAAACAATGTACAAAATAATATTATATATTTAATATATTCCAAATATAATCAAACGATATTTATGTAAATATCTAACTAGACTTTATTGCGTTTTTTCAACACTTTTTGGTTGTTAAAAAAGTATTTCAAACGCCCCAAAAAGGATGTTTACACAGCGAAATACTTACATAAGTAGAAAGAGACAGTCAGAAAGGGAAGGGAGTGAGAGGGAGCGAGTGAGAGAGTGAAAGAGAGAGATGCCAGCATGACAGGTTGAACACAAATTAACCTCATTTGACAAAGCAAAGCGAATAGCATTCAAATGGATAATTTGTTAAATAAATTGTGCGATTTTTATGAATGTTTTCAATATTTGCTGTTGTCACCGTTATGCTGTTCTCATTATTTTTGTTGTTTTTATTTTCAGCTGTAAACTGGTTATTTGTATTCGATAAATACATAATATAAAATTATATATTTCTTTTGTTGTCCTTATATATGTAGTTTTGATACACTTTGAAACACGAGAGGATATTTCAATAATATAAAGGGTACTATTAAAATAATAATAAGAATTTTTATAATGAGAAATTGAAAAAAATAAAATTATAATATAATTATGACTAATTATTTTTTTTTTTTTTTTATATTTTAAAGAATATTTCAAATTCGACTCGTTTTTTTAGTATTATTGTATTTTGCTGTTGTTGTTATTAGCGGGTTAAGAGGAGAGATTTTCGGTAACAGATACAAATCCGTTTTATTTGTTTTTTGCATTTAGTTTTTGTTTTGTTTCTGGTCAAATGCTGTTTAATTTTTATGGCTATTTGTGCTATTTATTTGGTTAGCGGCTTCAACATAATGCGGCTGTCACCAATTACCGAATCCCCTTTCCACCTTCCACTTTTCTCCTCCTCTTTTTGCCTCCCCTTTGTATGTTTTCTTCCCACTCTGGAATTTGTCGCTGATGTCTGCAAATCCTCTAAAATTATTGCGCTCATTAAATTTTAAACAAAGGTGATTAGATTTTATAATTCACACACACACAGTAAAGTTGTACAGTTGTGCTTATTATTTATTTAGAACAATTACACAAAGTTGTATTTTTGTATTTTTGTATTGCATTTAGTTGCTCCCTTATTTATTAGTTAGTTGTTAGCCAAAATTATAATGCATTATATTTGTCATATCGAACTGTGGGATCAACTGTTTCAATTGTTTCCTTTCCTTTGTTTTTTGCATTTGTTTTTGCAAACATTTAATTCATTTATTTTACGGCAATTTTTGCGCTTAGTTCTTTATAATTGTCAATTTTAATTAAATTCCACATGAAGGTATTGTAATTTTAGAGACTATCTATTATTCTCCTATTCCTAAATGGAAACTTCATACATTATTACTCAATTATTTAATACCAGCATAATTTTAATTAATTTCTATTTAATCGCAAATGCGATATTGTTGCCTTAACCTGTTTGCAATATAAATATGAGGTTTAATATAATTGAAATTATACTTTTTACTTAGCTGAGTCTAATTGTTAAAAGTGATGAGTTTTCTTAACCGAATCAGTAATTTATTCTTTATATAGCTCGGATGAAAATATTCAGTTTTTAACTTTAAATATAATATAATGAAACTTTGTCAGAAAATTTAGTATGAAGTACAACTTTGATTTGCTAAGTCTGAGAACTTTGATTAAACCATACCTGTAAATTTCGATTAAAATTACTAATCAATTAGATTATTTTTGGATATAATTGTATATTGGAAATAATTGTACTATATAATTCACTAATCATATAATGATTGCGATTACAAAAAAAATAAACAAATCTAAAATTAGTAGGGGAGAAGTGGTGGTTGTGGGCATGGGTGGGTTGTGGGCACCCCTACGTATATTTTCACGAGATGAAGATTGAGTTTTTTTGGTAATGTCATTCGAAAGTAATTACCCTATGTATAATTCATGCCAAATATCAAAGTGAACGGACGCGTTTCCTTTTGGAAATTAACGAATTGGTTTTTTTTGTGCTTGGAAAAGGTGAGGAAACTTCTTTCAAACATTTTTAATAGTGTATCAATCAAAGTGGATCGATTGGAAAGGTAAGTGTAATGCATTTTTATTTAGTCGAACTATTATGCTAAATGGAACAATATCGATTTGAACCAAAAAATTTAAACAAAAAAATTTTTGCATCACTTTTGAAAGTGTCTGCTAAAGTGGGTTGTGGGCACAAAAATTGAGGGTGTTGTGGGCACCCCTTTTTTTTAGTCAAATTTTTTATATAGCTACTGTTTCTTGAAAAATTGTTCTAAAAATTTGTTTGGATCCCTCTAGAACATTCTTGTGAACATCTTAGGCTCTTGGAAAGGGATCCTCTCCCGCTGAGAGGGATTATCACTCAGAACTCCATCAATTGTAACATCTGCGATCGAGCTTTTCATGTGAAATGTGTGGGCATGCGGGCAAGTTATTATACATGTCAAAATTGTGTTTCCGACGATGAATAATGCCTATGCAGGCTTTATGATTAATAAACTGTCATTTTGTTCATATTAGTTATGGTTTTTTTTTTATATTTTTCCATTTACAGCATTTTTGCCAAGGGTGCCCACAACCCCCACTAAAAAAATTTTTAGCTGAAAATACCGATTTTACAAAAGTCCATGTAAAATTTTTTTGCGTAACGAAATCCGGTATTTTTTTATATGATTAGTTAGCTTAGGTCTCTAGCTTTACACAGATATCCATATATCCAAAAAATATGCACTAGGTCGGTAATTATAAGCCGAAATCAAAACTATGCCCACAACCGCCACATCTCCCCTACAATTATTCAAAAAATATCAGAAAATATCAAAAATAATCCAAAATAATCTTTCTGATTATTTTGGATTATTTTTGATTATTTTGGCTACTTTGATTGTGAAATTTTAGATTAATTTTCAGAAATAATCAAAATTTATCAGAAATAATCAGAAAAAATAAAAATAATCCAAAATACTCAAGAAGATTATTTTTGATTTTTTTTTGATTATTTTTGAATAATTGTAATAATTTAAGATTTTTTTTTTATTAAATAATTGGGAAAAACCGAAACTAATCGTAATTTAATCATTAGTTCGACTTTTAAACAAAAATAATCTAATTACTAATGATTATGATTACCAATCATTATTTAACAGGTACACTGATAAAAAAAAGGATCTAAAATCAAGATTTTGGTCTCAGAACTAAGAACATTGGTCTAAAAAATGCGTCGAGAACATGAAAATCTTGAAGTAAGAAAACACATCTTGATTCTAAGAACATTTTAATTAAGACCAAGTTCTTATTTTTAAGACCATAAATTCTTATATTTTTAAGACCACAAATCTTATTATAAGAATAAAACTTATTATTTTTTTAAGATTATGTGTTCTTATTTTAAGACCAAAAAGTTTTGAATACTCAAGACAAAAAATCTCAAATTAAGATTAAGCTTCCTAACAATTTAAGAATCATGAAGTAAGTTTTAGTTAACTTGAGGTCTAGTAATGTCGATATGACACTAAACAACAAAAACAATACACAAAACACTTGCAGAACGCAAGGAGCATGGCTCGGTATACAGCTGATGCAAGAGATGCCAGTCCCTATCATCAGTACCGTTGTGCTGTCTTGACCAGCGATCCAAGCCTAATGTCATCTTTGAGAAGCCAGAACCAGTTGTGAATTATTGGTTTCAAGAAGTGAAAACATTTTAAGATTTTTGTTCTTATTTTGAGAGAAAAAGATCTAAGATCTAAGATTTTTATTCTTATATTAAGAACTTATCCTCTTTTAGAATAATATTCTTAGTTTTAGTAATTTGGTCTTAAAATGGTCTTATATTAAGAACGAAATATTTAAATTTAAGAATTTTATTCTTATATTAAGAATTTACGATTTTCAAGATTAATATTCTTAGTTTTAGTAATTTGGTCTTAAAATGTTCTTATTTCAAGACCAAAATTTTTAAGATGAATGTTCTTGATTTTAGAAAGTGGTCTTTTTTTTCAGTGTATGGATTAAAACAGTATTATTTTAGATTTTTATTTCCCAAGTAAGCCGTGTTCTACTGTAATATAATACTATATAATGACTAAGATTCTGTTGTATTAAACATAATTCTGATTCAAAATGAGTAATAAGTTCTTTGAACATTTCAATACGACAAATCAAACATCGCCGCATTATGAAAAACATCTCAACTTTGCGAATCCCGTGATGGCCGTAAGTGAGACAATGAAACAGAACATATATTTATATAGATCATATACAATAACCCTTAAATAGGAACGATGTGAGCAAATCACACTGTTGGAGCCCAATGAACGCTGTGACTTTGCCAAAAACGGTCGGTCGTGTTTGCAGCACGTCTATATCATCAATTACAACAAGTACTTCTATTGTACCTGCGATGCGAATGATCTGTCCCGCATTATCTGCGTGCTCATGTTGATCTCAGTTTGTTGCATGCAATTTTGGATTATTTTTGTGACAACCATCAAATTGTGAGTAATTTAAATATAAGTTAAAAAAAAAGAAAGGAAAAAAATCCAAAATTAGAGGGCGATTTATGATGAATTTAGGTGCAAAAATTATTTCCAGGTCTCCACTAGTTTTTTTTTTAACTTAATTTTGAAATTAAAAAAAAAAAATTTTTTTTTTTTTTTTAGGTGTTTCGCATAAACAAGACCAAATTTAATTACCAACACTTTTTTAATTTTCCCATTTGATTTTCAGTTTTGTGCCGGCTCTGCAGATAATATCGAAGTTTCTGAAACTGAACGAATATGTCGCTGGTGTCACGATCTTGACTCTGGGCAACAATGCGCCCGTTCTGATCAATACATTCTTCGGACAGACCTCGACGGCCCGACACATTTACACGGACTCGATGTCGCTGAATCTGTTCGAATCGATTTTCACATCCGCCTGTATCATGTGGGTCACGCCCTTTGCCATCGACGGCACCTTCTTCCTGCGCGACGTGGGATTCGTGCTGCTCTACATCTCGTATGTGGACTTCGTGTTCAAGTTGAAGGGCGGCGAGATCGACATTGTGCGAGCTGCCTCCATGGTGAGCGTATACGTAATTTACATTACGGTCATCGTGCTCGATCAGTACCTGCAATACTGCAAGGACAAGGCGAAGCAGAAGCTGAAGCGAGAGACCCAACTCGGTATGATCGAGAACCAAGTCCTGCCCCCCATCAGCAATCAGTCCCGAGGGAATCTCGACATCGCCGACACTTATCACTCGGCGAATAAACGACTCGTGAAGCAATTCTTCGAGGCCTTCGACGTTCTGGACAGACACGACTTCAACAGCCAGTGGACAGTGGTCAAGCTCTGGGCCCTGATCAAGCTGCCGCCCCTGATCTTCCTGCGTCTGCTGATTCCCCAGCTGAACTTCCGTGAATCATCCTTCAAGTGGTCCAAGCTGCTGCTGTGCATTCAAATCACGTTGACGCCCATTGCACTTATCTTTGCCTACAGTGAGTCCGAACAAGCAATGCTCTCTTCACGTGATTCTATATACAAATGTCGAAAAATATTACTCAGAATTCGAAAATTCGGAGCAAAAAATTAGAAATCCAAATTAGGAATCGAATAATTGGGAATCTAAAATTACGAATCAGAAATTAGGAATTTAGTTACTAGGAATCCAAAATAAGAAAGACAAAAATTGGGAAAACAAAAATTAGATAGCAAAATTTAGATAAAAACGGTATCAAAAATATTTTAATTAAAAATCGCACGATTTAAAATAAAATGTTGTTGGTTTCGGCTTTTTCGCGCGATTTTTAATAAAAAATTTTTGATTTCGTTTTTTTCCTATTTATTAGCAAAGAGACAACATATGTCGAACCATTTATTTCAAAATCAGGACTTCGATTTACTCGAATCATTTATTTTAAAATCTACATGTTTATATTGTGTGCCACCTTATAGAAAAAATCAACAATTTTTGCATCTTTGTGTTGGTCGTATGTATTGAGTAGCGATTTACGATGGCTCTCTAACCTTTCATATTTTAATTGTTTTTTAATCGGGCCTATCTCCAATGACAGGAAAACTAAAGATACTTTTTCCAATTTTTCCAATTTTTTCCTAATTTTTGTACTCTGAATATTTTTCTTAATAAGAATTCCTTTTTTATGATTCCTAATTTTTTCTTCCCAATTTTTTCTTGCTAAAATTTTATTCTTGGTTTTTTTTCTTCTTTTTTAAAATGCCTTTAAAAAGTTTTAGAATTCGTATGAGATACCGCTGTCTTCAAAAAGTTAATAAAAATTTAATTCCTTAGCTGTGGAGTCTAAGCAGAATTCCCTTGTTTGGAGTGGAATTGCATTCTTCGTCTGTCTTCCCATTTCCGTGACGATCTTTGCTTATACACGAACGGATGCGGTGCCGAAATGGAATCGTTATGTGGCCACTTTGACCATTGTAAGTTGTGTTTCAGTGACTTACTTTGTGGGCAAGGAACTCGTCTTCTGTCTCGAGTCCTTGGGCATTATTCTGAATCGCAGTCACACCTTCATTGGATGCACCCTGTACAGCTGGGGCAACGCCCTGTCCGATTTCATGGCCAACATAAGTCTGGCCAAAAAGGGTTATCCCCGCATGGCCTTTTCCGCTTGCTTCGGCGTGTCTATATTCAGTAAGTCTATTTTTATCATACTTATCACTTATCACTTGCTTAAATTGTTTTCTCAGGTATCTGCACCTCCATTTGCATTCCCATATTGTACCAAGCTACGCAATCGAAAACGGGCATCGTTAAGGTTAGTTCTTGAATCTGAAATCCTTATCTGATCTGTCCTATTTTTGCCCATAGCTCACTGAAGGCACTGTGGGTGAAACGGCTTCCATTATCTTGATTATATCCCTCATCACACTCATCTTGTATGGCATCACTACCAACTTTATGCTCCGTCGCACTGGCGCCATCATTGGCATTACCCTCTACGTCCTGTTCCTGACTTTCAGCATCTCCAGCGAGTTTGAATTCACACATGCCTTCGGCACGGATCACAGCTTGGATCGCAGCTCTTATAATGACAAATATGCCGACAGCTAAAAAAACAAAATCACACATCTAAAAAAAAATAAAAAAATAAATAAAAAATTAAATAATAATTTTTGGATTTCTTTTGTAAAAAGATGTCTGTCGAAAAAAAGTTCAATAAAATATAAATGAGTTTGAAAGAAAATCTCTTAATCACCGTAGACAGCAGTCTACGCTAGTGACGAAAGCAATATATACAGGAAGAATTGAAAATTCAATACCATATGGATGTGGACTTATTATTATAAATCTAGAAACTTTTATTGAACGACTTTTAAGCAGATTGATAGTTTAGAAAAAAATCGCTTAAAATCCGCTAAAATCGAAATTCCAATGTTCCAAAAAGACGGCAGCAACATATGTGCCTTAAATATATTGTTGAAAAGGTATTTTGAAGGGATTTCAACTGCCAAGCTATTTTATTATTAAGAATATCGATCGTCACTGCGCATAAAAGTAATATTTATTAGGTTTGAAGAATTTAGCGCAATGTGCAAAGTGACAATTTTTGTTTTTTCAATAATTTATATGTAAAACTTAATATTATTCGTCACAAAATTGAATATCATAAATTTTGGGAGATGGAAATGTTTTCGTCACTAGACTTCTACCTTGTAAGGAGTTTAATTTTATTTATATTCACCATAAATCAGTAAATAATTAAATGGACCAAAAAAAGATTTAAAATATATATTAAAATAAATGGTTTTCAACAAATCAATGTTTTGAAAAAATTAACTATTATCTCTTTTTTTAAGTACTTGAGAGCAATTGGCGATGTCCCCCAAAAGAAGTTTAGGAATAATTATTTCGTTGGCACCTCGTTTTTTCATATTCCCACTTTGAATCGATTTTCGAAGAAAAGTTTCTCGTTATCAGAAATTAGGCTCTTGGATGTTAAGACAAACAGGGTAAAAACTTTTTCCATGAGAAAAAGAAAAATTGTAAAAGTTTGTGATGTGAAAAAAATATCCAATATTAAGTGTAAATATGCAACGATCAGAATCAGCTGACTCTTTGCTGGAATATATAAATTCTTTAATATAAATATAAATTCTTTGAATAAACAGAACAACGATCAACAGGAATTCGAAAACTCACTGATGTTAAACGGACCAATTCTTCGAATCAACCGATATGAAAATCAATCTTATTGTGCGCATAATTAAAAGATTGAAATGTTCTGCAATTGCTAGGAAATATAAACATAATAAGTAAACCACGAACGGAGTAAGCTCTTTTTGATTTGTCAAAAGTAAATAAAATAATAAATAAAAATAATGACTATCTCAGTTATCCATTATGGCTAAATCAAACAAGTCTTACCTAATTGGGCGTAAAAGAGTTCGCTGCATTTGTCTGGTGGCCATATTGATCTGTACGCTGCTGTACTTCAAGATATATAGATATAATGAATCCGATCGGGACTTCTTCTTGGAGGGATACTTTGTGAACACTTCGGGATGTCGGATGTTGGCTTTGAATCCATATTCAAAGACGGCATTATCATATCTCGACCGATTGGAGCCCATGAAATGCACCAAAGTGAAACTGTTGGATGTTAAGACCATTAGAGGTGAGAACTATTTGGTGTTGGCCATGTCAAGAGAGGAGATTGTGAAAGTTTGCAATGTGGAACGAATTTCGGAGGTGTATTGTAAATACAAGATGATCGAACGGCTGAATGATAATCTAAATAAACGTACGGAGTCTAGAATGTTCCGCTTAAGCAATCAGAAGAAGCAAATTAAGCTGAAAAGTGGACCGATTATTGTGAGAGTCCAGTGTTATGTGGAGAATAATAGGACAGTCTATCACGATGTTCATTTCCTTCTGCCGGAGCCTCGGGATCAACACATCCGATCATCTCGATCGCGCGGAAAGCTTTTATCGGTCATGATAATCGGTATCGATTCCATTTCGCACATGCAGTTCCTGCGATCGATGCCCTTATTGAAGGCTTACATTGAGACTTTGCCCCATGTGGAGTTCTGGGGCTACAATCGAGTTGGACACAATACCTATCCGAATCTGGTGCCTCTTTTCAGTGGGCTGAACGAAACGGAACTTGAATCTCAATGTTATACTGGTCAAATGAACTACGACAAGTGCAAGTTTATCTGGCAGGACTTCAAGGCAGCGGGATACAACACAAGCTACGCCGAGGACAACAGTGTGATTGGCACATTCAACTACTGCAAATGGGGATTCGATAGGCAACCCACCGACTTTTATTTGCGACCTGTGATGTTGGAGGTGGATCTGTTCACCCGCTACAGCATCGATGAACACGAACTTGTTCACTGCTCCGGAAGTCGCAAGTCTGCGGAAATTCTGCATGAATTCATCTACAAGATGATTCCCCATCTGCAGCAAGGACCTCACTTCTCAGTCTCCTGGGAGACTCAGGGAGTCCATGACTACTTCAGCTATGCAAGGTTTTTGGACAAGGATTATGTAAAATTGTTGAAACGTCTGAGATCGAGTCACATTTTGAGTAATACTTTGGTTTTCCTCATGGCGGATCATGGACTGCGAATGGGTTCCTTCCGTTCCACATCCCAGGGAATGCTGGAGGAATCGCAGCCCCTGCTGATTGCCATCTATCCCAAATGGCTGGAGGAATCGTATCCCCTGGCCATGTCGAATCTTCGGAGAAATGCTCACAGTCTAGTGACAACTTTTGATTTGCATGCCACCCTCAAGGATTTGACTAACTTGAATCTACTTAATGACGACCATATTGAGAAACAATCGATTTTACTTCAGGATCAAAATATGCCCCGTGGTATTAGCCTTTTTATGCCCATACCGGAAGATCGAGACTGTGAATTGGCCAGCATTCCAGCTGAATTTTGTCTGTGCCACAAACTGCATCAAATTCCCGCAACGGATGGAAGATGTGAAAGAGCTGCTCGATTTATGGTGAACAGAATCAATCTAATCATTCAGAATTACCCAGATTGTCAGTCACTGGTGTTGAATGGAGTTCAGGATGCATATCTTCTGAAGAGAGGAAATGATCAGGATATTTTTGGCCTCAAAATCCGATTCAGAACACAACCCGGCGATGGATTCTTTGAGGGAACTGCGACATTTTCCGGAAATTCACTGATGCTGAACGGACCAATTCTGCGAATCAATCGATATGGAAATCAATCCTATTGTACGAATGATTATAAAATTGAAATGTACTGCTATTGCTCAAAATATTAAAAATAAAAGAAAATATATTCATAATCAGAGTAAGCTTTCTTTGATCTGTCATAATACAGCTAGTAAACATGACAAAATCAAACAAGAGTTACACAAATGGGAGCAAAAAAGTTCGCTGGATTTGTTTAGTGGCCATATTAATCTGTACGCTGCTGTACTTCAAGATTTATAGATATAATGAATCGGATCGAGACTTTTTCTTGGAGGGATACTTTGTGAACACTTCAGGATGTCGGATGCTGGCTTTGAACCCGTTCTCAAAGACGGCATTATCATATCTCGACCGATTGGAGCCCATGAAATGTACCAAAGTGAAACTGTTTAATGCCAAGACAATTCAAGGCAACAATTACTTGATCCTGGCCATGTCTAAAGAGAAGATTGTTGGGGCTTGTGCTGTGAAAAGGATTTCCGATGTGCACTGTGAGTATAAAATGATCAAGCGACGGGATGATTATGAAAATGAGTATACAAAAACCAAAACATTCCGACTGAGAAATGAGAAGAGGCAAATTAAGCTGAAAAGTGGACCTACAATAATACGGATTCAGTGTTTTGGAGGGCAAAACAGATCTGTCTACCACGATGTGCATTTCTTTGTGCCCACTCCAAGTCCTAAACTTAGTCAGAGTTCTTTAGATAGTCGCTTATCCGTCATGATCGTAGGCATCGATTCCCTGTCGCACATGCAATTTCTGAGAACGATGCCCCAATTGGCTGCCTACATAAAAAGGATGCCACATGTGGAGTTTTGGGGCTACAATCGGGTGGGCAGGAATACTTATCCCAATCTGGTGCCTCTTCTCAGTGGATTGAGCGAAAGGGAACTTGAATCCCAATGTTACAAAGGCCAAATGAACTACGATAAGTGCGATTTGATCTGGAAACACTTCAAGGCAGCCGGATACAATACAAGCTATGCCGAAGATACTTTTATCGGAGGCACTTTTAACTATGGCAAGTGGGGATTCAAGCAGAAACCAACCGACTTTTATCTGCGACCTGTGATGCTGGAAGTGGATAAGTTCACCCGTTACAGCATCGATGAGCAGGAGGACATTCACTGCTCGGGAAGTCGCAGGTACGCGGATATTCTCTACGAATTCATCTACAAGATGATTCCCCAGTTGAGAGACGGACCTCAGTTCTCGTTCTTCTGGCAGTCGCAGGGAGTTCACGACTATTTCTCGTATTCTCAGCTCTTGGACAAGGATTACCTCAACTTGCTGAATCGCCTGTGGTCGAGTCACATTTTGAATAATACTTTAGTTCTCCTCATGTCTGATCATGGTTTGCGTTACGGTTCTTTTCGATCCACCTACCAGGGAATGCTGGAGGAATCGCAGCCCCTTCTGATTGCCATCTATCCCAAGTGGCTGGAGGAATCGTATCCCCGGGCCGTATCTAATCTTCGGAGTAATGCTCACAGTCTAGTGACAACTTTTGATTTGCATGCCACCCTCAAGGATTTGACTAATTTGAATCTACTTAATGACAGTAACATTGAATATCGCTCGATGTTACTCCAGGAACTAGATAAAAATATCCCTCGGGGTATTAGCCTATTTCTGCCCATGCCGGAAACACGTGACTGTGAATTGGCCGGAATTCCCTCGTCCTTCTGCCTCTGCCAGACTTTTAACCCGATAGACACTGAGAATGAGAAATCGGAGCAGGCTGCTCGCTTTATCATAGAAAACATCAACAATCTGATCAGCAGCTACAAACAATGTCAGATTTTAGGACTTCAAAGTATACAAGAGGCCTATGTTCTCAATCGGAGCCAAATTCTGCGAGAAGTTGAGGTCAAAGTTCGCGTGCAAACGAATCCGGGCAAAGGTGAATTTGAAGGCATTGTCCGGTTTCTCAGAAACTCTCTGGTTCTCAACGGACCTATACTACGGACTAACAAATATGGGAATCAATCTTATTGTGTGCAGGATTATCGCATTGAAATGTATTGCTATTGTATCTAAAGGAAGCAAGAGAAGTGTGAAGTATTTTTAATTCATCTGCAATTATAACAAAAATTTAAAAGATTTGTAAATTCTAATAAATTTTAAATCTCGATCAAACTGTTTTCCCTATTTTAGACTCTTCGTATTTTTCAATCCTTATCATTTATCATTACTTATTTCAAACAATTTTGAAAGATTTTGATAAACATTTGCAAGGCAGCGTATTAGTTGAATGTATAGATTCCATTTTCCGACTGATTCAAAGTCAAGCCGAAAAGCCCGATAACGGCAATTACTATAAAGCATTTATACTTTTGGAAAGCGCCAAAGTTATCACTCAGTCTCACATTCACATCTAAATACAGTTCCATTCCCATTTCCAGTTTCTGTGTCACTTTCTGACTCTCGGAGTGAGCCCAGCTCCGCGTCATTTCAATTTGACGAACTGATAAATGTCAAATGGTTTATGACACTGTCGAGTTATATTTATACCCTAACAGAGAGTATCATCACTAGTATTTGCGATGTGTGACGCTTCTAACGAGTATATAAGGTCGGACACTGAGAGATTAATTGGAAAACACTGATAAAAAACAAACTGATTTCTTAAATCAATAATATTCCAATTACATGTTTTTTCTTTTTAAATAAGAAAGCTTTAAGAAATCTTACAATAAAGATGTCTTCTTTATTAATAACAGTTTTTGGTGCTCAATAAATTCAAAGACGAAATATTTTATTGGAACAAAAATTTGAATTTAGGATCTATATCTTTAAGTGTGTTGATATAGCTTATAAAGGAAAACTCTCAAGTTCATTTCTCGATCATACAAATGTACTCTTATTACAAGCATTTAAATATTTTATTCTACTATATGTTTTAAATATTATTAAATAGTGTATTCTGTATTCGACGCACTTAAGTCTGACATTTCTATGTTGTTTTTCATGGTTTTTTTTATGCTCGTAATACGCGATTTATGTTGTGAGTGCTATTATGATTGTTTTTGTTGTTGTTCTTCTTTTTGTTGTTGTTGATTTGGTGTTTTTGGTCATTACTGATTTTGGTGTGTGGCTCGTTTTATGTTCTTTTTTTGTATATTTATTGTCATCAAATGTATTTTGTTGAAGCTTTTTGTATAGATTTGAATTTATGATTTTAGCTCTCGTCTCCCAAAAATATTTATTTGTGCTATAATTTCCGATTGTAAACTATAAATATTTTGTGTTGGCTTCGATTTTTTACGATGCCGGAATGCGTTGCACTAAAAGTGGTTTTCAACTTTAACGGATCTCTTAAGTAATTTATGTAAATTATATGACGATACAAACGATCAAAAGCAGCTCACAAATCAATCTCAAGATGGGTTAAGACTTGGATGTTTGATTAAAGGTGGAAAAGTGAAGAGAGAACTCTAATTGAATGTCAACTGTGAATCAATTGGAATTTGCAGTTCAGGATATGGTAATATTTAAATGTTAACCCTCAAAAGCCCCTGCATTAATCAACTGATTATGGCCAAAGACAGCTGACCATTGATGTTGGCATTGGGATTGCCCGCAGCGGATAATTTGCGTCAAAATGTCAGTTCATTTGAAGAGTCGGCTTCATAGTTCCCCCGGGACCTTCCCCTCGACCCCTGACCCTAGTCAACTGTGAGTGTGATGAGTGCGACGTGCAATTGAATTAAAATTAAAATATATATGGCACAGAGGCGAATTCCAAAAAATGCATTCGTTATAATTTGCAATTTATTTACGAGTACTATATGTGTAGTTGTGAACTCGTTTAAAGGCAGGCCAGAAACTTTGCGATTCTGCAGCAAAAAATTATAAATTTAAAAAAATAATTAAAAACCATTGCCAATGGATTCAGTTTGTATCCCCCCCCCCCCCACACACAACTCACAACTCGCATTCAATTAATGCAAAATGTCCTAAAATGAACGCATTTCTCACTGATTGTTGGCGATTGTCAAGCGGCCTTCGCTGACAGCGGCCAACAAATTGAAATGCGTCCAGAACGTGATCTCCCCTTTTGACACCCCTTAAATATTGTACCATTCAATATGCTGCTTTATTCCTTTTTGTTGCGTTAAATAATGGGATAAAAGTATATATGTATGTAGAGATACAGTATAAATTAAGCAGTCGCAGCTGCCAAATGCCAAATGACAGTGGCCAGTCAATTTTTGAAGTTTTCCAGTTGTCAAATGACATTTAAACCGATTAATTGAAATGCTCAGCAAGCATTTAGCCAGAGACTACTGCACTTAAACTTTATTTGAATTTACGAATGCGGAACATTCTTTAAATAATACTTAAACTATATTTTTCTTATTCATTTAATCATATATTACTTATTAGATTTGATCAACGTCATATTTGATTATTGAGAAATAGGAATTCCCCTCAGGCTAAAATTTATTTCTATTCGCATTATAAGTAGTTTATTTCAAATATTTAATGTACACTACTGGCAAAAATAATAAGTACACTTTTGTTTTACTATAACAGCTATTGTAAGTAAAGTATTCACATTTAAAAAATACATTTGGAAAGGTCATTTAAATTTCGTTTGAATAATGCAAAACTTTGCTTAACCCATTAAGTACCCATTGGAAATTTCGAATTTATGTAAATGTCCACATTTAAAACTCTTTTCCTCGATTTTTTAGAAAAAATTATTTTGATGCTATAATTTCTTCAAACAATTTTAAGAGTGACTGCAAAAAGAGAGTTTGTAAAATCTCATCCTTAGTAATTTTTAAATTTTTTTAGAAAATTGACTTATAAGCAATTTTGTTTGAAGAATTTTTCTGCATCAAAATATTTATCTTATGAAATCGAGGAAAAAATTATTATTATATGTTTAATAATTATATTTTCAAATATACGTAAATTGTTTTCTATTATTTTTTCTAGTTTTATTTGTGATTAACTCTTTGAAATCGTCATCGAATATCTGGCGTTTGTCATATCATTATTACGAATGGGTTTTATATGTTTAATAATTATATTTTCAAATATACGTAAATTGTTTTCTATTATTTATCTAGTTTTACTTTGTGAATAAGTCTTTGAAATTGTCATCGAATATCTGGCGTTTGTCATATCATTATTACGAATGGGTTTTCCACATTCTCAATAGTACTGAATACTTTTCATCGAAACTCGCTTATCGGGCAGAAATGTATAGACGATTGTAAATTTGATAGACTGTGGGCAGCTCGGCAACAACGTTGTTCGGTTCACTCGACGTCCAAGTATAAATCTCAAATTGGGCAAAGAGGTAATCACTCAAATCGCTCTGATTCTGATTTGGTTCAGATTGTTGAGGCCATAAATACGCGATTGTCACGACTGTATCGATCGTGTTTGCGACTTCAACTGGAGACTCATAAATTAATTCAATCAATGTCAAAAGAAATTGTTATTTCACATCAGAGTGGGCATAAATCTCGCCGATCCGAGTCGATCTTATCGCTAATTGATGTGTACGTCAAGCGCGTGGATTGAGATGGGGGCAAAAAGGGGGTAAAAGGGGGTTGAAATGGGGAGTTGATGGGGATGACACAAATACCGATGATTAGGGCAGTCATAAATTTAAGTAAACCAATTTCACGCTTTATTATGTAGAGCAGTGATTGTGATAAGCGGGTAAATACGAGTATCTCCATATGAAAGAGATCACATATTCATGGTATTCATTGTCATTGAAGTCAATCAAAGACTCATCTGTCAAATGACAAATGATTTTAAAATCACTTTGCAAAGCTGCATCACTTATCCCAGAGTTCAAAGCTACTCGAGACGAGGCAATAGTAAAAAAAGAAGTAATCATACGACGAGTTGATAACGACGGATGCGGGAAACAGACACTTTAAATGCTGGCGATATTGTCAATCAAAATTCAATCGAAGCCATGAATCATGACAGCCAAGGATGATGATGATGATGATGATGGTTTCAAGAGTGACTCTCAGCACTGACGAATCGAAGGAAAGATGGATGGATAGATGGATGGATAGATGGTTGGTTGGTTGGTTGGTTGAATGTCTGACTGACTGAAAAGCTGTTCCGCAGTTCGAAAAAATGAAATCACTCTCATACACAGCACATAGTGAATGCGTGTGGAATGTTGTTGGGCACTTGTCGTTCCGAGAGTGGAGAGAAAAAAGCATTTAGCATTGGCATCCTGCCACATGAGATCCTCACAGAGCTGAGAATTTCATGCGAGTGTCAAGTCGTTGACATCTCCATCTCGTCTCCATCTCCATCTCCATTTCCATCGTCTCCATCGTCATCAGTCAATGTCAGTGAGATAGTTTTGACATTTTTATGAGCAAATGATAAGTCCCACTCCGATGGGTGCTTGTCTGATGGCCAATGTTTGACACTTGCCAGCCAACATTCCCATTCACATTCCCATTCACACTCACACTCACACTCACACATTTCGCCAAGTTGAAGTCGCTTTTTTATTTGCCATTTGTGCATTTGAAATTTATGACTTCGAATGCTCGCTGGACTGATTACGAGTAACTCATGTGTGTGTTTTATTTTTAATTTAACGCTGACCCTATGCCATCAATCAAGATTGTGACCTCATCTACTGCATTAGCAGAACAATCAATCAAAGTAATAAATTTATTATTAATTAACTATCCAACGAATGAGACATCTTTGTTTTGAATTTATTATTTTATATTTTAATTTTACAACTATTACTGAACTATGCCTTTGTGTAATAAATTTGGAAAATGATTTCCTGATGTCATCTATATAAATAAAAATTTCTAAAAATTATTTTTGGCAGCCACAAGAATAGCGACAGCTTTGACCATTAATAATTGCCGTGCATTGTTGTTGTTGTTGAAAAATTGTATTTGTGAATTGTTTCCAGTTGTAAAATTTCATTTTTGCCTACTAATATTGACTTCCGTTTCCGCTTGAAAGACCAAAGTGTATTTCCGTCTCTGTCTCTCCCACTCTTTGTGTCTCTTTGCCTATCACATATTTTGCATTTTTATGCTTTGGCGCCAGTTGCCCCAGCTGCATGCCCCGCATCGTGTTGCATCTCTCAACAAGTCGTGAAATTTGTTATCGCGAATAAAAAAAGGAAATCAATTTTCCGTGAAATGCAACAGCAATGAAAATGAAAAATGAAAAAAAGAGTAAAATATATATTTACATGTATTTATGTATTACAAATCAGACAAATAAATTTGAAAATAAATACCCATGCACGTAGCATTTGACATTTATTAATTAAAAATGGGCAAAATGGGTGAAAATTTATATTAATTTTATTCAAATTGTCAACGGCAACAAGGCAACAAAGGAAGCTAATTTCAATTTATTTTATTTGTCTCGCTCAGGTTTGTCAGGCAACCCGTTAGATAAAATTGACATTTCTAAAACACAAAATAAAAATTAAACATAACTGCAAATAAATTCAGCCATTGTGTTTATCTGAATCAATATAAATCACCAGTATTAACCCAATATTAGCCCGTTCAATATGGCGGAATAAATTAACTTTATCCTTTATTAAAGTGGGCTTTAATTGTTGCAAAACTTGAATCATTTATTAATGAATATTTCCTCAATTCAAGCATATATTTTATGCACACGACAGCAGAATCTCATGAGAACCTTAAGGAAAGCAAAGGTAATCCTGATAAAACGAGCCTTGCTGTGTTTCTTTATAAGATAGCCAGCATAAAGTCCAAGTACGAGTATCTGTAGAAACAGTGCAAACCAGCTAAGTGCGATGCCGAGATATCGCACTGCATTGAAATGATCATAGACGACATCGTAGCAACCTCGTTTAATTAAACGACTTCCTTCAGTTTGATCCAAGTAACACGATTTATGCACCCTCCGCAAATAATCCAGATAAGTTCTTGGCCCGTCTAAGCCACAACAATGCAACTGATGAGGAATTAAAATATATAAAATAATCAATATATTATATCTTTCTACCCTTTGCTGTATCTGAATCCAGAACTGATCGCCATGCTCTATGTATCTATTCCAATGTTCAATCAGAAAATCCTTGGCTTCCTTGTCAGTTATTTGGTATGCAAGATTCACAACACAGGATTTATATGTGTGATAAATCGTATAAATTAGCAGAGGTATATACTAAATAAAAAACTGATATTAATTGCATATCAGCATTCAATTAATAATTTAAGTAAATACAAACCAATGCAATAATCCCATCAGTTGTCGCATAGAGCAAACTAACACTCAGGTATATCAAAATCATCTCGAGCACTATCACAGCAGTCAGACATATGTATACTCTTATCACCATCAGTTGCGTGGGCTTGAAGTAGAAATGCTCATCGAACGCCAAAATTGTAGGCACTGTAATTCGCAGCGTTATCACAGTCACCAGCTGAGAACAGAGTCAATCATTGGCACACCAAACAGATCAATCATAAACAATCGTTGCTTACACCGATAATCATTACTAAGGAAGTTTTTATAATTGTTGGCAGCATTTTTTAATAATTATTTGATTTGAAAAAGTTACTTTTGATATGAATTACAAAGCTTGTTTGCTGTGATTTTAATTTTCAATAATTTTAAAAGTGAAAATTTGTCAAGTTTCTTTATTGACAGTTTCTTTATCTAAGTTTAAATTAATTTTAATGACAGCTGTTAAGTTTGTGTTAAAGTAAAAACTTGAAATATCTGTAATTAGATATAAGTATTTATTTTCTTCCAATCCAAAGAAATAAGGAATTTTACGTATACGTAACTTAATTCCTCAAAGTTTATAAGTTAGGGCATTAGATCTTCGTTTTGATTTAGATAGCTTAGTGTGTGTGTTAAATACATGTAAATAGTTTTTTATGCTAGATTTGTTTGTGCTCAATTATTTATTTATTGCATTGCAAATCTAGGCCTGCGCTTTTGTTTTATTTTATTTAGTGCTTTTTTTATTTTTCTGTTCTTTCTGTGTACAAATTTCCATTGTTGATTTATGGGATTTGTTATATTTGACAGTTGTTGCAGCGCCATTGTCCGTTGTTGTTGTTGTTGCTGTTGCAATTTTATTATACTAGAAATTGTATGTTTGCTGCGGGTTCCAATCGAAACGGGCAAAAGGGGGCAGCGATTCTATAATCGGCTTTCTATATTAATTTAAATTTTATTTTTGGCATTTTATTATAATTACTCTTGATAAATGTAAATAGTCATCGTTAGCAGCATTGTTTGTTATTGTTGTTGCTGTTGTTGTTGTTGTTGCTGTTATTACTGCACTTGATGTTGGTTTATTTAACACCAACCTCGTCTCAGTCTCGCATCTCTCGTTATGGGAATTTATTTGCACGGTTTTTTGCTGTTGGCATTTTATTTCTATTGCCTCTGTTACCAAAATTATTTTCGCGGTTTTGAATGTTTTTAATTGTATTAGTAATTGCTGTTGCTAAAAATTAACATTCTATGCTCTTTGTTGTAAACGCAAAATGATGCGAAATGAGGCCAGCCCAAAAACAAAAACAAAAATACTAAATACAAAAAATAGAAAGCGATAAACAGAAATATTATAATATTTTGACCAAATTTATAATATTTTAATGCTAATTTCAACAAATCCAAACACATTCGCCACTGGCTGTCGGTGTGTCTGTCTGTCTGTCTGTCCGTCCTCTCTGTCTGTCTGTCCCTAAGCACGTTCCAAAACAATCGCAATGCATTTTTGTATCTGCTTTTGATATTTTAATTTTACTGTCACATTTGATCATAAATTTGCCGATTAATAAATAATTTGTCCAGTGGTTTGGGGATACGATTTGGATAAATTCTGTGCTCTAAATGGCCCCAATCCCACATTAGGGGAGTTCACTTTAGAAGAGGAGTCTGTAAGACTGGCGACCGATTAGTTGCGGAATATAATTTAATTTTAATTGGCTTATGAGAGGCGTGCGATGGGAATGTGATATGAGTTGTCCAACAACAACGAACAATGCAGAAAATAAGTAATACAATTAAGCTGCTACTTATATATAGTATATTTGTGTGACCAACTAAATTTAGGAGTACTCTCTAATCACTTAAGTATATACAGTGTAAGCTGCCTAAGATGCACACCCGCAGTTTAACTTTCTTTGGTTAAAAAATGTTGGAGAGGATATTATAATTTGTGGCAGACATCATAAAATATGTGTATTCCTGGTAAAGACAAAGAACTGATTCTTATAGTCATGTTTGACTGTATTTTTGCAAGTAAGTCAGTCTGTTTAAAAATTATCTATTCTTTAAAGATCAAAATCTAAATTAGATATTTGAAAATAGCGATGGATCATTATCGATAATTACTAGTCCTAACTGTAGTACTTTATAAGATACAAATAATATACTCTTTTTTTTTAATCTTAGTAATATTGAGTCAAGTATAAATAAATAAATTATGACCGCATAGTTTAGGGATTTTTTTCTTGAGCTACAACTGATAGTGATTGCCAAAAAACCGAGTTTGCCAAACAGCGGTATATATATATATAATAATGAACTGATTATTTTGCGAATTCCCCAATTTCATGGAAAGGTCATGTTCGAGTTCACACTTATGTTTATATACTGATAGTTTCATAGTGAATTAGGTATATAAAATGATGCTCATTTAGAGAGAACGTCAGTTGTTATAAATTTCTTTAGATCATCAGATCGTTAATTTAGTGAAACAAAATGAAAATCACTCTAGTTGGACTTCTAGTCACAGTTCTCGCTGTGCAGAAGAGTGAAGCGGTTAGTTAATCTAATCTTATTAGAAAAATAAACATATATTTACAGTGATCTTTCATGCAGAGTCCACCGCTAATTATAAGGGGAGATGAGGGTGCCATTGTGTCCTTCGATAACAATGGGATATCCACTGTCGTATCGGGACCAACAACAGGTTCATCAATGCCAAATTCGGATGAGATCAATTCAGATGAGAACAATGAAATTGAACCTTACCTGGAACCCGTAAGTGAAGTGGACGATGTTAAACTGCTGCTGGAAGAAAAGTTTGAAAAGCTTGATCGCAAGCTTAAAAACCTAAATGAAAAGTTGGAAAAGCTCGATCACAAGTTGGATGACAAGTTTGAGGATCTGCGCAAGGCAATGACACCAATGCCCAAATTTAAGAGAATCGGATCTAAATTCTACCATATTGATCACACGGAGCAGATCAATTGGTTTGCAGCTGTTAACAAGTGTCTAGAGATGGGTGCAAATCTGGCCAGACCGCAGAATAAGTCGGAACTGAAGGCCATCAGCAAGAAGTTGACCAATACCAGCTACTGGCTGGACATCAACGATCTGGCCAAGGAAGGAGAATACAAATCGATGTCAACTGGTCAAATGACAACCTTTTTCGATTGGCATGAAGAGGAACCCAATAACCAGGAAGATAACGAACACTGCGTCGAGTTGCGAAAGGTCAAGTCAAAGTACGCAATGAATGATAATTGGTGTCTGTCCAACTCGAACTTTATTTGCGAGAAGGATTCTGAGTAAAATTACTTGTGTCAATTTTCATAATACTATTGGAAATTGTGTATTAATAAATGCTGATAATAAATTGTTGCATAACTCTAGCTGCTTTGCATATTTAAAAATGATTTATTTAATTTACTTTATTATTATTTTTGTTAACTTGCGGGCTTATAATTCGATCGAAAGGCGTGCAAAGAATTTGTGTGATAACGAAAGCAATATATGTATAAAACTATATATATATAAAAAAAAACACAAATATATGTAAAGAACTTTTTTAAATTTCAATTCTTTCAGAAATCTTGAACAGTTTTCGATGATAGCCATAAGCTAAAACTGATTTCTACGAGTGGAAGCTCGTATAAAAGACAATAACAAAATTCAGATAGTTGTTTAGAAGCGCAACAACACTTATGAAAGTGAAGATAAGAAACTTGGGTCACTTTGACTATATTATATTCAAAAACAAACAAAGATATTTTTGTATTTGACGTTTACGAGCTCAAACCACTATTAATTCGTACACCCTTTTTTTTTACTTTAACAGCTACGTAAGTCAAGTCTTCACAGTAAAAAAAATATATTTGGAAAGATCGTTTAATTTCCGTTTGAATGATTTCCCTTAAAATTTCCTTAACCCATTAAGTACCCATTGAAATATTCGAACTTTTATAAAAGTCTACTTTTTAACTTTCTTCCTCGATTTTTAAAATAAAATATTTGAATGCAAAAAAATTCTTGAAACAATTCTAAGACTCAAGGAAAAAAAAGTGTAAAAATATTTTTGAAAGTATTTTTTAATTTCCTTCTTTTCTCACAAAAAGTGGCTTTTTAGCATTTTTTGAAAAGCACAAAAAATTCTAGAAAAATTTTAAAATAAAAAAAAATATAATGAAAAATGTAAATAATAAGTTTAATAATTTCAAATAAAATAATAAATCCAAAACAAAAGATAAAATATACATAACTATATAAGAATTATCTTTATGTTACAGCACGGGAGTTCTGAGAGCAAAAACATAGATATTTCTGTCATAAATTAAAGTAATCATTCTTATTGTAAATAGTTTAATAATCGAACTTAAAGTTGCCCTTTAAATAGTTAACATACATTTTCATTCAGATCATTGAATTGTAATAATTTATAAAAGTTGTGAAATTAATAGTTTTAACACAATCCGAAGATGGCGGACAGATATTACGGCAGTTACGAGGCCATTTCGATAGCGTCGTTCAATACGGTGACATCCAAATCGAATTCCTTGCCATCGAACCTGGATACGGTGCAGATAACACACGATATGGTGGAGAACTTGTATTGCCCGGAGGATCACAGCGATAGTTTGAACTCGGCTTATTCGGAATTTGAGAGTATTCCAACTCCTGCCCCATCCGAGGACAAAGAGCTCGATATTCTGATGTCGCAGGCGACAATAAATGTGGAGGACAGGGACGAGTCACGAGGGCGTTGCAAGCACCAGCTGATGATTGTCTATGGGGCCGGGGACATCAACTGCGCCCTGCACTTCCTCGGCAAATCCCTGGTGAATCCCTTCGCCTGCAACGCGGTGGCAACGGTGCTCGTCGAGGAGTCGCTGAAGGAGGAGTTCGTGCAACGCATTGTGGCACAAATGAAACCGATGAACGCCATGGTCACAGGACTGCCCAAGTTCCGTGCCACGCTGCAGAATCTGGACAAGCTGCACCTGGAAACGATAAGAGCGGAGACTCAGTATCCGGACACCAGTCCGATTCTGGTCTTCGACTGCCAGCACAGTCAGCTGGGCGAGGGCACCACGGGTGTGATCTCCGTGCACACCTTTCGATCTACCCAAGAGGCCATCGAGATCTGTCGCCAAGAGAGTCGTCTGTATGCCACAACCTCCGTGTGGAATGAGTCCATCGAGCATCTCTATCAACTGGTGGTTGCCCTCGACTGTCCCACCTTCTTTTTCAATTGCAGTCACATCACCTTGCAACCAATCGACAAATCCCTGGCTGAAAAACAGAATGATGCGTGTGTCGCCAACGGTTTTCACTACGAGACTCTCCAGATCAACGATGAAATGAAGACAATTGTATTCCCCGTGGGAGCACATCTCGCCCAGGGATCGCAGGAGCCACGTGTCATGATTGCTCCCATCTCCTACTTGAATGAATAAATAAATAAAGCTGAAGCTGCTTCCTTGTTTGATCAGTTTTGGGTTTTTCGATCAACACTCGCTTTTAATTGATTTCGCTGTTGCCAAAAATAACTTTAAATTTTAATCAAATCTCTGTGTTATTTTTGGACAAATGATAAGGCCTTTTATGCTAATTGACTTCGATGATGATCATGATGATGATGATGATGCGATCGAATGTGAGATCCAATTTGATGGCACCTGTCAGCAGTCGTTAATTTCATTCGAGTATTATTTTTATAAATTATACATTTCTTTTGACTTTTTCGGTTGCCGTAGGGATATCTTAATGAGTCCATGTTATGTAAATATGAGCGGTTATTGAACGAGTTAGTTGGCTGACTAAGTCGCTGATTGCAGGCCATGTTTCACTGTACTTATACAGGGTATAATATTGTCATGTTTTAAAACAAATATTTTTTTTATTGTATAATATGAAAAATACAATTATTAGAAATATTTTAAATAATTAAAAAACTTTTGAGACAAAGTTAAGTGACTCCACAGAATTTTCAAATCAACTTTTAGATATTCTGATAATTAAACAAGGTATAAAATTGCCATAGCTCAAAGAATATTGAGCCTAGTAATTTTTAAAATTATTTAAAACTATTTTATATTTTTTTTTAATATAAGATTGACATTTCTATTTGCAAGGCATTGTACTTTCATTGTTCTTTCACGCACAGTAAACTTTTCTAATCAGTTGAAATAATAATAATTTATATATTTTTTAGAAAATATTAATAATGCACTGAAATTTTTTTTAAATGATAAGGTAACTCTTAAAAAGCGTTCACATATTTAAAAATATATAAAAAATACAGTAAAGAATTTTAGAATATTTTCAAATAATGTTTAGAAATTTCAGAATTTACAGGGTATTTGCAAGTCATGCACAACTCGCTGCAATGAATCTCACTTGCTTTTCATCTGTCTGCTTTTGTTTTGCGACACATTCGCGATGCTCACGATATTCAAAATTTACGATCGTCATTTAAGAGCGCCAAGCCGGACACATTCCCGTATTGTGTGTGAGACTTGGGGACTCTCAGCTGGTCAATAAAACCATCAGTTTACGACTGGACGAGAATTGAGGATGATGCGTGAGTGACTTGATCGTCATCGTCATCGTGATTTGGTTTGGGATCGTCATCATCATCATCGTTAGCGACGCACCTCCGAGGCGAGCACTTAAAGGCATCCAAAAATAAGCCAGGCTCATCATTGCGATTATCGGTATTGAATTTATACAGCATAAATCTCACAGAAGTGACAGACCACCCGACTGAAAGACAGACGGACAGACAGACGGACAGAGAGACCAAATATGAGTCTCAGGTGCAGCAAAAGCTGAGTTGGGAATTTGGCAATTTGAAGTTGAAGTTTGGGACTCGGGTGTCTCTAACTGCGCTTGAATTCATTATAAAATGCGGTTTGAATTATTTGTCACATTGGCCGTTATATGACTGTCTGTCTGTCTGTCTGGTTCTGGCTCCCAAATGGCTCTGACATTGATGTTGACATTGACGGACAGCCAGAAATGTGGCCCAACAAACTCGAATGCGACAAAATAAATGAAATTGTTAATGACCAGTGAGTCAGTCAGACAGTCCTTCAGTCAGACAGTCATTCATTCAGTCATTCAGTCAATCAGACAGTCATTCATTCAGTCAGTCATTCAATCAGTCATTCAACTAGACAGACATGTCCTTTTTGAGCCCTTTTTGAATATGTTATTTTATTGTTATATTCATCAGTTGGTCATTTGGTCAGTTCATCCATTTGTCCGTTTGTCATTTCATCAGCATTATGCAAATTAAACATTACTCTGAGTAATTGCTGCATTGCCGCATCGTTAATGTTGTCTACAAATCCAATTACCTGACGTTTTCCTATTACCAACTAGAGTTTCCTCTTCTTTCGTTATGACATCAAATCTACAGTGAAGTCTCTTTATGTTAGTCAAGTCATTAAGTCGCCTTTAATTGCTGTCTTAACGATCTGCAGTATGTGGAAATAAGTATTTGTCATATGTGGGAATGATTATGCTTATTTTATTGATTAAAACTAATGATATAAATTGTTAATGAATATATCTGTTTGAGAAAATTATAAATTATTAATGAATATATCTGTTTGAGAAAAATACTATTAATAAAATTGAAAGAAAAAAGATTATAGAGAAAGTATTTAGAAATTCAAAAATTATATTTATCATAGTCATAATTAATTAGATTATTTTTGATTAAAAATCTAATCGTAAAATTTAATTACGATTATTTTCGGTTTTGCCCAATTACTTTATGATTACGCTTACAAAAAATCAGAAATAATCAGAAATAATCAAAAATAATCTTTCTAAGTAGTTGGATTAACCAAAAATAATCAAATAATATCTTTTTACGTAGTTGGATTATTTTTGAATATTTCTGATTATTTTTGAATTGTAATAATTTTAGATTATTTCTGATTTTTTGTAATCGTGATCATTAAATAATCACAAACTTTTTAAAAGTGAACCATATAGTCACTACAATTATTTCCAAAAATAATTTAATTGATTAGTAATTCTAATCGAAATTTAACAGGTATGGTTTAATCAAAGTTCTCAGACTTATCAAATCAAAGTTGTGATAAAAACACATTTAAATTTTTAAGTTTTTTATTTAAGGAAAGTAGTTTACTTCCATTTAATAACAAAACGATAAGAAGACATAAATTTCGATTTCAGAGACGACCGAGGATTCGCCCTACGAGCTACTGAGAATTTGAAACAAATTTAGAGTGAGGAAAGAGCCGAAAAGAGGTCAATAGGGCAAAGGGGTCAATCTAGAGACACTTCAGACCGGGCAGTGGGAAGGTCTTGCTGAATTCAGAGACGCAGTCGTGCAGTTCCTTCATCTTCTGCCTGATCTCGGCGTTGTCCTTCAGGGTCTGCTCGAAGTCGGCCATCTCGGGACCCTTCGCTGCCTTTGAGGCCTCGCCGGCAATCTTGAGCGCGGCATCGATCAATCGGACAACCAGATCGATGTCCTTCTCCACGAGACCGCGCGTGGTCAGCGCGGGCGTGCCCAGGCGAATGCCCGAGGGATTCTTGGCGGACTTGTCCCCGGGCACGGTGTTCTTGTTGCAGGCGATGCCCACGTGCTCGAGCACGAGCTCGGCCCTGGCGCCCGTCAGTCCCACGGTGCGCACGTCGACCAGGACGAGGTGGACATCGGTGCCGCCAGTGGCCACCTTGTAGCCCAGGTCGATGAGGCCCTGGGACAGCGTCTTGGCGTTCTTGATGACCTGCGCCTGGTACGATTTGAACTCCGGCGTCGCGGCCTGCTTGAAGGCGGTGGCAATGCCGGCGATCGCGTTGTTGTGCGGGCCGCCCTGCAGGGACGGGAACACGGCGTTGTTGATGCGATACTCCAGGTCGTACATGACCTTCTCGCCGTTGGGCTTCGTGGAGCGTTCGCCCTTGCGGAAGAAGATGACGCCGGCTCGGGGGCCCCTTAAAGTCTTGTGCGTCGTGGTCGTCACGATGTCCGAGTACTCGAAGGGCGAGGGTATCTGCTCGGCGGCCACCAGACCAGCCACGTGCGCCATGTCCGACATCAGATAGGCGCCCACATCATCGCAGATCTCGCGGAACTTCTTGTAGTCCAGCAGTCGGGAATAGCACGAGATGCCCGCAATTATGATTTTGGGACGGAATGTCTTGGCCGCCTCCATCAGCTTGTCGTAGTCGATGAGACCCGTCAGCGGGTTCACCTTGTAGGGCATGCTGGTCCAGAAGATCGACGTGGCCGAGACCTTGTTGGTGGCCGTGAAGAAGCCGTGCGTCAAGTGTCCGCCGTCGGGCAGGTCCAAGCCCATGATGCGCTCGTGGGGTTCCAGAAGGCCCGTGTAGACAGCAAAGTTGGCCGGGGAGCCCGAGTACGGCTGCACATTGATGCCCCACTTGCTCTCGTCCAGATTGAACAGCTTCAGGCCACGACTTTGGGCCAGGGACTCAACCTGGTCAATAAACTCATTGCCGCCATAGTATCTGTGGTGGGAGAAATGGGAAGAATTGTTGTAATTGAAAGCTCAAAGCACATTAAAGCTCAATACATAATTAGTTCTGAAGCACATGAAAGCTTACAGCATATGAAAGCTTAAAGCTCATAAAAGTCCAAAGCACATTATTTGTACATTTACGCTTAAATCACATAAAAGATCAAAGCACATTAAAGCTTTTCTAAAAGCACATTAAAGCCCAAAGCACATTAACTGTCAATGGATATTTAAGATTAAATCATATAAAAAATCAAAGCACATTAAAGCCCTGGTCAAGTTAAAGCTCTTCTCGAAGCACATTAAATTTAAGTGCACGTTAAACCTAAATGCACATTGAAGCACTGAGTATTTTAAAGCTTAAAGCACATGCAAACTTAAATCACAAGAAAGCTTTTGTCAAATTTAAGCTCTATTCCTTGATAAAAGATTTCTTACCTCTTTCCCGGATAGCCCTCGGAGTATTTGTTGGTCAGACACGAGCCCAAGCTCTCCAAGACGGCCACTGAGGTGAAGTTCTCGCTGGCAATCATCTCGAGTCCCTCGGTCTGGCGCTTCTTCTCCTTCATTATGATCTGGGCGAGCTCGTTATCGCTCTCCATCAATGATGCCTGCAGCATCTTTTGATCTGCCTCATTTATGCCGGATTCGGAGTCGGAATTGTGTCGAATTGTGAGTGACGGAGAAAATCGAATAAACTTGGCTTGCTTTTTGGACAAGGAGCGTAAAGCTCTTACTCCAGTGTGATGATTGTGGGGGATTGTTGCAAGTATACACCGATGCAGTTTGTGGGACAAGTTGGATGATTTTACTATGCATTTCATTTTGCGTATGGGGAGTGTACCTAAAGTTCTTCTTATGGAGTTTAATTTGGAGTTACCGATGTATACTAGCAAAAAGTCGCGGCCCGTTCAAGTTCTCATCGATTGATGCCCTTTGACCTCTGAAACAGTTTCGGACTTTTCGCTGACTGCGGCGTCAGCTGCGTGCAATTTTATTTATAGCCCAGACTTTAATTAATGCTAAACAAAAAAAAAAAATAAATAAAATGAAAAAATATAAATTTAGAAAGAGAAATGAATTTGGTGAATTTCAACTACAAACTAAATTTCCCAGACATTTTTTTACTCTCCTGAGATCTGAGACGCAAATCACCTGCGATCTGTTAGTTTTTCGCATTAGAGAAATTCTTGACTTAAGTGTTTTATATAGGAGTGTATTCATTGAGATGTTATAGGATAGTTAAAGATATTTTAAATGAGTGAGACAAATTATGTTAATATGCAGAATGTATTTGAAAGCTTTTATAAATTCAACGTACTTTATAGAATTAAAGTTGACATTGGACTATAGATATACTAAATTTAAATTAACCGATAAATCATTGGTTATTTTCTGAATTAACTACAACTTCACTATAAAGAGAAACAATAAAAGACATTATTCATAAGCTTAAAAGTTGTATTACATTATTTCCAGATTAACATTATTCTTAAGCCCTCTTAGCCTAATATTAAATCAAGTGGGAAAGGCTATAGTCGAGCTCCCGACCTTAAGATGCCCGTTACTTATTGAAAAAAATTTAAAATATTTTTTATTGCATGCTTTTAGGCACTTACATTGCTTGATACTTAAATCAGCCATTACCACCTTTCTATTTGTCCGATCTGGTTACGATTTAGTAGAATGATAGCTATAATTAATAGATAACGTTAATCACATAGATTTCAACGAATACTTAGTTTTTATTATTTAAGAAACGGGTACAAAAATCTTATCATATCTATAATGCTTTGAGATAAATACATATGATTTAAGATTAACTAGTACCAAAGTTTTCAACTAAACCATATCTTTTAAATTTTGCCTAATCTTCAAAGGATTCCTTCTCTTTTACAACTCAATAAAGTCAACTAAATAATTAACTCTGTCACATGCATGAATACACTAAAAAATACTACAAAAAATAGTCATACTCATGGCATTTATTTAAGTTTTCGAAATGTTCATTTGCAACTGCAACTGATACTGAGTTGAGTTGAGTTGAGTTTGACTGTGACTTAAAGCAATGTTAACCCGTCTACCCAAAAAAGGCTGGGTGGTGGTGGGGGGTTTTAGCCAGGCTAAGGACAAGGCCAAGCTGAAGAAGAAACTGCAACAGCCACTGTCCCTTCAGTTGGAACTGTAGCTGAAGCTGAAGGAAAACAAGAAGTGCAGAGGGAGGCATGAAGGAGGCATGGAGAAGGCATGAAGGAGGCATGAAGAAGGCATGAAGGAGGTAAGGAGGAGGTAGTGAAGAAGTAGGGAGGTAGGTAGGGAAGTGGTAGGGAGGAAAGCTGTCAGTTTCAATCGTGTCTGCAGAACTTGTCACTCATTCAATAGTTTGAAAATTGCAAATGTCACTTACAACGCACATGTGTATGTGTATGTATATGTGAGTGTATGTGTGTGTGTATGTGTGTGTGTGTGTGTATCTATGGCTATGTGTAAACATTCTAGCCAAGGATGCGACTGAGACAATGTTGCTGGAGACGTTGCCAAAGGACGACAAAGTCGTCTGACGAGTGAAGCAGCAGCAGCAGATGAAGAAGGAGCAGCAGATAAAGGAGAAGGAGGAGGAAGAGAAGAAGGAGGAGGAGGTGGAGGCGATGCCAGAGAATGACGCGCCAGCAGACGCTGTGAATTAAAACAAGGCCAGGAATAAAATAATAAAAGGACAAAAGACAAAAGCATAAGAAAACTTACAGTTCGTGTTTGTGAGAGAGTATGTGTGAGTGTGTGTGTGTGTGGGTGTGACTGTATGTGTGTGTGTGTGTGAGCGTGTGTGGTTGTTGGATGTTGACCCATATTGGAGGTTGGGTAAGCTCAGCTAAGCAACTGCAATATTTTGTGGGCCAAGCAGCAACCCAACCAAAGACACACACACACACACTGAGACACACACACTAAGACACACACACACACACTGAGAGTTAGACAGAGCATATACATACATATAGAGCATGTACGCATCAAAATCAGACTTGTAATCCAAGTGCAAGTTGCGAATCCAAAAATCCATCCATCGGTTGCAGCAGCAAAGACTTCTTGTTCTTCTTCTTCTACTACTGCTACTTCTGCTTCTTCTTCTTCGTCTTGTTCCTTCGAATGCTTGCGCAAGGAGTAATGTCACGTAGATAGACAGAGAGAGACATGCAACTGACAGACAGATGGAGAGACAGAGGGACAGACAGAGAGACACTGTGACACACGACACATTGACTGACAGCTGCAGGGCCGACTCAAGTCGAGTTCAGTTCAGTTCTGTTGAGTTCTGTTCAGTTGAGTCGACTCGACTTGAGTTGAACTGAGAACTGAGTTGAGTTGACTCGTGGGCGGCTGTCTGTACTACATGTATGGGCGTGGCAGGGATTGTGACGAGTGCAAGGATTGTGCAAGAAGAAACGGCGTGTGCAAACAAACCCAAAAGACAAAGGACAAAAGCAAATGACGAACGTTTTCTTCGTAATGCTGAGCGACTGACAAAGCCAGTGACAAGGGAAGGGAAAGAGTCTGCAGTGCGAGCTGAACTAGAAAGCACTTGGATGCATATTGAGAGTGCCAGGCACTGGCGATTGCAAGGACATGACACTGTATGTAGTAGATGGAAGACATCTTTGGAACAGATTCGTACACTTTGTGGCAGTTAATGAATTGCATTTTATGGCTCAATGACACTAGCTTAACATAAGGCTACAATGACAGCCACAGCATGCAGAAGAAGCTTTAGCAACAAATTAAATTATGATTAATCAAAGTTTTGGTTTTAAAAATTAAGTTTTTATATTATTGCAAAAAAAGCTTTAAAAGCTCTAAAGTACTTTTTACAGTAAAAGTTTTGCTCCTTTGAAAGCGCATTAAAGCTCAATTGAATAAGCTTTTGTAGTATTTTAAAGATTACACTCAATATTATCATAGCTATGACCAACAGCTTCGAAAGCTAACGAACATTTAAGCAAAAGAGCTTTCAAAGTCGTTTAAAATGCATCAAGAGCTATAAAAGCTTATGAAAGCTTTCATTATTAATGGCAAAGCATTAAAAGTCTTCTGCAATTCCACACACAAAAATTCAAAGTGTAAACATTAAAAAATTAATCGGAAGAGCAAATTGTGATCACATTTTTTTGCTGGGGGCAAAAACAAATTAAGGACACTCATTACCGCCCCCCTCCCCCCTCTCCCTCACCAACAGAAGCTCCCTGATTGTGGGGAGGGGTTGCAAAAGCTAGAGGGTCAAGTGCAGTGTTGTCCTGGCGCTGATTTGTCCTTTTGACGAAACATTAGGAGGACAGTCGAGTCGGGAATATGAGACAGGAAGAAGAGAAGCAAAAGCAGAGGAAGAAGAAGCACAAGGACGCATCCTGCACGAAAAAGTGTTTTTAATTTAATTTTTTTCACATTTAATTTTTGCGTTCACATTTTTTGATGAAGTTGAAAATCATAAAACACAACACAGCACAGGGGAGGGGGGAGTAGAAGGGGCAGGACGACAGGACGATGTCAGGACGCGGCAAGGCACTGTAAAATAAATAAGAGTAATTAAATTTCGTAACAAACATGACGAGATAATGGACCGAAGCCATTAACAGTGCCCGGACCGTCACTCAGGACAACGTCTGACCGCTCCAAAGATGACGAGAGAAGAAGCTGTTGACGACGATGATGATGCTGGCAAGGCGAGCAGAGGACAACAGGACAACAAGGACAACAAGGACGAACAGCTGACGTCAGGAGCTGTGAGACTAGCCCACCAAGATATACATCCCATCCATACATCACGGGGTCAAAAGCAGCTGCTTTAATGTCCTGTGCATTTTTCACACACACGTAACCTATGCCAAGTTCCTCCATATCTCCTTTTCTCTCTTCCTCTCTCTCTCTCGTAATCCTTTATCCCAACTCCCCGAGGCAAATTTCTCTTGATTTCGCAGCATCTTGGTTGTCTCAAGTTTAAAGAATTATTGCATCATTTACAGTTTGGGGGGCAACTCTTGACTGACAGTCCGAGTGGCGGACAGACAGCCCGATGATAAAGCATCAATAAAAGTTTTACGTCCGCCAATCGATAAGACATTTCAACTTAAGAAGATGCAGTAGGAATCTTATAAGATCGATAGAATGAGATCTTTAATGATAGTGAACTTTAATAAGTAATCGACAAGATCACAAATAATCGTTACTTAAGCGAAATTCGGTCGAATAAATAGAATAAAGTAACTATCATGTGTGCTACGGAAATCACTTCCACTTGAATTTCACTTCGATTTCATTTCACTGTGACACAGTCAATTCCGCTGAAAAGTTTTTGAGTGAGATGAAATCTTCGCTCAATCCACTGGCGTCCGATTCCATGAGAATAATGTCACTTTTTTTGTCCGAATTTTAGAATTTAGAGTTGTCGAGTAACTTTTATTGTTTGTCTCGCCAATAACTTTTAAATTTTTGTAGGCTATACAAAATCAATAATAATATAAATAAATTAAAATATATTTATTAAAAATGAATTAATATAAAACCTATATTTGCTAAACAAACACTTGGAAAATTTAATATGAGAAGGTGCCAGCCCTAGCAGACGATTTCGAAAAACATGATAAGAAAATTAAATCTCTCGAAGTTCACGGGCACTGTGAAATTTTTTGCGCGGAATTGCTTTTCTCTGTATTCGATTTCCCTTGTAATTTCCGTAGCACACCTGTATACATACATATGTGAGTAAAAATGGGGGTAGAGCTTCTAATAATTAACATATATAATTAATATAGTCTGTGGGAGCTTGGATAGTTTTTTATGAAAAAGATAAATGAATCTTCACAATTCTATTGTACTAGAAGCAAAGGAAATGTCATTTCTTATTTCCCAAAATTGTTAAAAATTAATAACAAATTAGTTTATTTAATAACTAATTTTGATATTTCAAACTTTAATAATGGTAATTAAAAGGAAACAAATGATTGCGCTCAAGTCAAAGAAAAGAATCACTTGAAAAATTACAAAAAAAGTTCTTTCAAAGCCAAGAATTTATAATGTTATTGGACTATTAAGATGCAGACATCTACAGTAGGGAGTGACCTTTCAAGGCGCTTTGGTGTCTGCCAACTCAACTGTTTTGCAGGCTAGTACGCTGTGCACGAGTACGAGTGCGCTGCCTACTCCATCAAGTTTGACGTGCAAGTTTAAGATTTGTGCAATGGAAAGAGATTCGAGTTGCTCGAGACGCGAGACTCGAGATGCTCACAATCATCCATCCATCGTTGAGCGACAGCTGCACAAAATTGGCCAAGTGGCAGAAGGACGATGCCAGGACGATGAGTACTCGTCGAAAGCAAAGCGAATGAATGTGAATGCAACTCGCGGCAGGACTTGCCCCGAGTCCATGTCCAAGGACGATGGATTACGCTGCTTCCGTTGACCGAGCATCCGCAGGGAGTTGAACTTGGAGTTTGGATTGGGATTGGGCCAATACAACGTCATCGTGCTCGTCCTCGACGTCGTCAGTCTGACGTTGTCAGGACGCTGTTTACTCGCGTTATCCTTTTTGGCACTGACCGCTTTTGTTGTTTTGTTATTTTTCATGTCAGTCAAGAATTGGCAAGCAGCGAGCAAAACAGGACATGCCCGATGAAATATGTTATACTATATCTAGAGAGGGAGACAGAGAGACTGGATAAAGGACAGATAGAGAGGGAGAGAGAGAGAGAGAAGGAGCACATTGCATCAATATTGAAACGTCAACATCAACTCGCCAGCGGCGAAATGGCGCTCGCTGCATAGACAAAAGCGATGACGAGGAAGCGGGAGAAACGAAAAGAGATGAACGAAGATGGAGACAGAGACAGCGACAAAGACAGGGACAGGGAAGGGGACAAGAACAAGGACAAGAAATCCAACGACGACGACGACGACCCGAAAAGCTGATGAAGAGTTCAAATTTTTCTTTGTGTGATTTGACGAATGAGCTGTCATCTTGCATTGGAAATGCTCCTTTTGCCCCTACACACACACACACACACATATACACACACACACACACACATACACACACACACACACTTGCACAGCTGATAGCTTTTCTTGTTTGTTCTTTTATAAAAAGTTGCTGACCATTTCTTTTGATGGTTAGTTAAGAGGAATGCTGAAAGGCGCAAGGAACTTTCCTCCTGCCTACGTAAAAGCAGATGGACGAATAGACAGATCGACGGATAGATCGACAACAGACAGACACTGAGATAGTTGGTCCTTGTTTGCTTCCGGCTAAATTTCAAATTGCCAAAGACATACTAGCTTGGCCTGCTCATTGAGTTTCCAAAGCAGCAATTTTAACACAAGCCTATCTGTCTATAAAGATACATTTGTATCTATGAGATACTTGTTCACTTTCTGAAATGAAAAACTTAGTGCTAATGATTGACGTTTTTAATAATTTAAAATGATTTGAAAAAAGACGTAGTAATACATATGTAAAGATACATTTGTATCTAAGTAATGTTGTTAATCCAAACATAAATCAAGTTTCATATTAAAATCGACAAAAATTAATCGAGTTTTCGATATATCTGCAAATCATACCAATAAATCAAGTTAATAAAAAAAATTAAAAAAAAGCATTATCAAAATTAGCTTTTTATGTCATAATAAGCATAAAACAATATTTTAAATTTGACTCTGGGATTTTTTTAAGATTTACTTCGAAAACGAACAAAGAATTGTGACTTGTAAAGTTGCTAGGTCAAATTGTCAAGCTGTAACATTTAAACAACTCCTGTCATAAGCGAAGTTTAATCATTTTTATAAATTAATAATTTTTTATAAATAATTACAATTAAAGCATTATGCATTATGCAACTAATTTAATTAATTTTAATGTATCATTTATCTTTGCATTGCTTTTAATTATCTAAGTAGATGCTGCTCACAAAAGTATCTCAACTTGAATTTGGAATATCAAGATGATAAATAAACTACTTTTTTTTCCCACTTTTCAAATGATCATCCACAATTTTTACTCTCCTATAAGTTATTAGTTTAGTTTCCAAGAGCTGCAAACTAAATGTTTATGCAGTTTAACAATTCATTTATGGGTCGAAACAAGTCACAAATCACTCGAGACATCCGGCTCAAAACTCAATCAAGTGCATGCATACTGTGTTGTGGTTCCCCCAAAAGGTCCAACTTCGATTCAAGGAGGTCAATATACAAAACACATCTAAAATAACGCCAACGCCAATGTTGAGGCCAATGGCCAAATCACCAAATGGCCAATACGAGCTGAAGCCATTCATCGAAGCGTGGCCGGGGCCATCACTTGGCTCGTTTGCTCATCGTCAAGACAAATGGAGAATAAATAAATTACTTTCGGCCTTTTTGCAATTCCAAAACGTCACTGCATATTCTGGTCAAGCCAGTCTAGGCCAGGCCAACAGTTGGTCGTGTTGTTGTCCACTTGCAGTTGATTTTCTTTTGGCCTTGTTGTTGTTACTATATATATGTGATTGTTGTTGTTGCTGTTGCAAGCAACGCCTCCTCTGCTAAACTTTTAAAACGTCAATCAATTGTCCAAAGTTGTCGGAGTTGTCTGACATGTTTTAAATTAACTGACGAAGACGAACCCAGCCAACATACACGATTTATGGCCCATACTCAAGATGGCGTATCCCCAGACCCACTTCCAGTTCCAGTTCCAGCCACTTTTCACATGGCCAAAATCCCACAAAAAACCAGCTAAAAACATACGTGTGTCCAGCCAGACACAAGTTGCATCTTCAGGCCAGACGACGACCAGCAGAAGCAATCGCCATGAAAATGGCCATCACTCGGTATAAATTGTTGTCGTACGAGTTTTTGGCCAAGAGTTTTCATCTAACTACACAAACGATGAACTGGACCAGGATTACTTGATCTTGGCACTTGTTAATGCAAGAGACTAAATAAATATTGTTAATTGAATATTTAGTTTGGTTACCCGATATTAGTCCTAGTCTTAGCATGATATAACATGATATAAAATCGTGAAAATCGTGTCAGAATTCGAATAGTTATAGAGGGAACTGAACTGTAGAGGATGTGTTTTTGCATATTGAATAATTTGTGGCGGCTTTTGTTTTGTGCGCTTCAAAGCATTGCAAATATAAATTATAATATAATAATAATTACTGTCAAACAATAGAAAATTAATTGCGAAACAATCAACGTTTCATTAAAACAAAATGGATTTGACATAATTCAAATGCAGGACTGCATAAGTGTTGCCCTCCATTGACGAACCGCCTCCCCCTCCTTCTCTTCCCACTTCTCATACTCCCCTCGTTCTGATTCGTATGCCAGAGTGACCTGCAGACCTGTCCTCCTGTTTTTGCCCCCGCCTGATTGGCAGTTGAATCATTCATTTGGAAAATATTTAATTAATTTTTGCCAATAATGTTGGCAAGCGCGAGAAAAAAACACAAACTCAAATACAAATACAAATACACACAGGGACATAGACCGCAATTACGGTATCCCAGACCCAGACCCGGACCCCGACCAGGATTTGGGCTGACTTTTGGCCATGTGATATATTAATGCCAGCATAATGATGCCGTCCGACTTGTCGCTCATTTAATGACCGCACCGCGTCCCAAACTATGCAACAATCAAATAAACTTTAGTCGCTTAAAGCATTAAATGCTAAAGAGGATAATTTGTAGCAATTGTGAGAGCTCTTGTTACATACTTTTACTCGTTTCATACACTCGTTAATTCGTTACATCTGTGCTGAGTTTATGGTATTCTCAGATATTTTTACTCGTTGCTTAATTTTATTCGTTAATTATGCATACTCCTTAGAAATATCTTACTCGTTACTCGTTAATTCTTCTCGTTGTGTGTCACTCCTCCAATTTCAATACTCGTTACTCGTTACATAATAATTGGTACTCGTCACTAATATTTATCATATCTCAACTAACTTCAGCCCCCACTCGTTACATAATTGAGCTCGTTGAATACTTTTTACTCGTTGGAATTCCTATCTACAACTAATTTCTCTTTAACATTATTTATCTCGTTACATATTTTACTCGCTACTTAATACTTCACCAACTCGTAACTTATTCAATTTGAAAGGTACAAACTTTGAGACTCGTTACTTCTGCCTGTTACGTATTGTGTGTCACTCCACCAATTTCAATACTCGTTACATATACTCGTTACATATAAAATTATTATTGTTTTACTCATTAAGTTCCATAAGGTCACTCTTCACTTATATTTATCATATCTCAACTAACTTCATCACCCACTCGTTACATATTTGAATTCGTTGTATACTTTCTACTCGTTGTAATTAGTGAAGTCAATTTCCATCCTATCTACAACTAATTTCTAAAGAACATTATTTATCTCGTTACATATTTCGCTCGCTACTTAATACTTCACCAACTCGTAACATATTCAATTAGAAAGGTACAAACTTTGAGACTCGTTACTTCTGCCTGTTACGTTACTCGCTACTCGTTATTTTCTTATTCATTGCTGCTTTCAGTCAAAACAAACAGACTTCAACTATTTGGGATAAGGGGACTGAGTTGCGATGGACAGAGCTGAAGGACAACATCAACCGGACTTCTAACGGATGAACACTGAGATGGACGGTCAGTTGGACAGGACAGAACTCGGACAGGACACACAAGTGCAGTTGTATTATCCCGCTGAGCAGTGTAAATGACTGCAAAATGTGAAAATAATAATGGACTAAACACTAAAATTTACAACTTAAGGCAGATGGACGATAGAGCGAAACCGAAACTCAAGGCAAGCTGGAGCAAAGGACATTCCGACAATTGGGATTGAGAGATGGGGAAGATGTTCTGACTGCTGCAATTAGATGGCCAGTTGAATAGACATTTTGGACAGTTGAGCGTTTGTTCTAGATGGATAGATGGATGGATGGATGGATGGATGAATGGACGGATGAGCGAATGGAAGAGTTTTTAGATGGATGGATGGAAGAACTGATGGGTTAATAGGTAGACAAGTAATTGCAGCATACGAACACAGCTTGAATGGCCCGGAAGAAGTTGAGCTTTGATTGACATCAAGTCGAGAATTTTAGTATTGCAAACTTTTTGTACAGATGTTTAAGCAATCGAACCTGAAGTTTTGAGATGCGAGTACAGCAAATTATTTGTGTTGAGTCGTCTGAGGGCAATCTCTAAATTGATACCGAGTTCCATTATTTTTATTTAATTGACAATTGACAACACAATAAAGCAGTGAACGAAAGATACTCGTATTTTGATAGAAACTGAAAAATACATGGCGAGCAATTATTTTATTGCTGAAAGCAGACTGAACAGCCTAAGCCAAAGGCACCAGGCTAAAACAAGAGAGAGAGATGAGCTCGGACAGGGCATAAACCCTTCCAATTAAATGCATTTGCATGCCTGTCCGTGTCATCAGTGGAACACAAGACACACAACACAAAACACACTAAAATAAAACTTAAAATGTCAACTATTTTGCCAAGTAAAAGATTTTATATACTCGTACGAGTACGAGTATTTCTGAATCTGTGTTCACTTGAGATTCACAAATGAAATAAAATAAAATATTTTATGTACATGACAAAAACAAGCAGGCAAGCTGCAGTCGAGGCTGCTCGACAGCAAAATACTCGTTACTCTTATTTTTCTGAATGTTAGTTTTTAAGCTATTTTTTCGATCAACTGTTAAAATAGCAAGAAAGCTAAAATTCAGAATAAATATTTTTTGTATCAAAGGTATTTCTGCAAATTAAAAAAAAATATAAGGCTTAAACTTTAGGGTTTTCAAAAAGTACTGTCACCAGATTTGGTACATCTAGCTCTTTGAGGACCTGAGATCTAGGTGCATCGATCAACTGATAAAATAGAAAGAAAACTAAAATTCATAACAAATAATTTTTGTTATAAATGAATCTCGGCAAATTAAAAAAAATTAAAGAAAAGAGTACTGTGAGCCGATTTGGTGCCTCTAGCTCTTTGAGGACACCTAGGTGCTCTACAGTGTAGAGTCTACACGGACAGACCAACGGAAAGTACTTCATATTTACATTTCTTTAATATAAGTTAATCAAGAACATATATAATTTATATGATCCGAGATATCTCCATTTGTGTGTTACAAGCATTGACACAATGCTATAATAACCAAAGGGTAATGATTAGAAAAAACGAAGAGAACTAAATACTTTTGTAGTTGTCAACCGTCAGGCTTTTTGCTCATTTCACTCGCTCTCCCATTGATGAGCAACTTCGAGAGAGTTCAAACTGAACTTGCCTCGACTCTAGCTCCGACTTCAAATGAATATCTACAGTAGTCCTTGTGTATGTCGGTTCATCATTTGCTTGTCTTTCCCTGTCGCCGTGTCGAGAGGGCGGGCAACATGTCGAGACAAGACGAGACGGGATTGTGTCTGCTGTCATTTGTCCAAACTGCATCCGCCATTGGGTTGGGATTGAAGTTTAGATTCGAGTTGAGTTCGAGTTTGGGGCTGAGACTGAGGTTCGAGTTTTGTTATTGGCAGTTTTGTAGCTAAAAATCTCGAAATACTTTTGACATACAAGTATGTACGTGTTTGTTTAGTTAGCAATATGTGTGTGGGAGTGTGTGTTTGAGTGTGTGTGTGTGTAGATAGTTAGTATTGCCATCTTAGAGTTTGAGCATTCGAGAACTGAACATTGTCGGCTGTCTTGCCGACTGTCACTCAGTCGAACTCTTTCTGCAAATGTTCATTTGTGCAAGTGTCTCTCTGGCTCAGTTCAGTTCAGTCACAAGTCCGATTGTAAAATGTCAGTAGCCTTTTACAGCACATACATTCAGTCAGACACATATTTTCACAATTTCAAATAAATGTTTATCGAGTAATATAAAACAAATGAGAGTGCTGGAAAGGGAGGTCCATTAAATGGATTGTTCTTGATTTTTGTGTTTGTGTTAAAATAAAAAAACACAAATGTCACTCAAAATAGCTGATTCACATTACATTTCAAGTGTCAGTGGCAATGCCAAAGCCAGTGAAACGTTTAGGAAAATAACAGCAAAGAAGAATTGTAAATTTAAAGTTGACTCTGAAGACAGTGAAGCAGAGAGGGAGAGAGAGTGAGAGAGAGTGGGAGAGAGAGCGCTAGAGAGGTAGCATGAAGCATTTTTATTTTTTTTATTTATTTATTTTTTTATTATTTAATTATTTAATGTCAACTAAATGCTGTTGACCAAATGAATTTATAAAAATTATAATAAAATGAAGTAAAATAATACTTTATTAATTAATCGAAATTATAAGCAACTTTAAATTTAACTGAAAGTATAAAAAAAATATTAAATTAAGAATTAAAATTTAAGAATCTGGGGATATTAAAAAAATTTAATAATCAAGTGATCCAATATTTGTTGCATGGATTGGGAAATACCCAGTAAAACCCAAACAGATCAAAAATATTAGTAGTAATAATAAGTGCTAAAACAAATATTAGAATTAGTTAGGTCAAGAATTTCTAGAAAGGAAAAGGGAAAATTTCAAGAAAATTATTAAAGTGTAAGACTTTGGAAAACGAGTAGCGTTTTCGAAAGACGTGTCAAAAATTATATGATACATATTTAAAACATTTAATATTTTTACTTTGCGATAAAAAGCGTTACACAATTTCAGCAAAATGATTATTTTTTTTTTTTAAATCCAAAAAAGCTCGAATTTTGGAATTCTTTTTTTTTAAAGTTAGCGATTTAGTTCGACTTAGAGAAAATTCGGTAATATATTGGTAATGTATAGCAATTCTTATTGAATTGTCCAAAAATCACATAGAAGCTTTCGATTTTCAGTGCAAGCATTTAAATTGTGGAAAATGAATTAAGTAATTGCATTGTGGATGCACTAATTAAGCTGTAAGAGAAACGAATTCATGACGGATTCCTGACATCCCCACCGGTCAGCTGAAGACAGACGGACACACCACGGAAATGGTTGACGTGACGGCAGCCACAGTGAATTTTCCCCCACCTCATTGTTGTTGTTGTTGTTGTCCTCATCGTCTACTGGTCAGTTTTTGCAAGTGACGTTGACATGGCGTGTGATTTTGATGTGCAAAGTTTGTGCTGCTCGCTGTACTCCGACGCCGACCGCCAGGGGGCGCTGCGCGCTGAACGGCACGAGGAGCTCTTGAATGCAGACAGGACGCCACTTTTTAACAGACGAGGCGACGCGCGTATGACATTTTTCACTTAAGCTGACAGTTATGTACAATGCACACCCAACATGCCACATGCCACATGCCCCATTCCCCGTGCCCCGTGCCCCATTCGGTGGCAGGCACTTGCTGGGTCAGCACGGCACTCGCTCAACTGTCATTCATGGCATGCCGTTTACCGTTATTAAAAAATTATGCTTTTGTAAAAAAAATATAACAAACAGAAAACGGAAGAAAAATAAATTCAAAAGTTTCACATGCAGCCAAGATGTGTGCCAGGGGATGAGAAAAGGGAAGGGAAAAGGGAAGGGAGAGACATGGGGACAGGAGAGACATTTGGGGAATGTTGTGACGCTTGACACGTCACAAGTTTATAGTGGCTTCTGACAGCTCGGACACACTTCGCTTTTCTCTATCATATCATATAAAAAGTTCTCTCTCTTACTTTTTTCTGTCATTTTCCATACTTGAAGCTTATTTTTTTTGCTGTTTTGGGACATTTTTCACAGATCTGGTAATGTTTAGCCTGCTTTGTGCCTTGGGAACATTTCTCTATACTTACATTACCCCGTCCTTTCGTCAATATATCCAAAAATGTTTGTAGTTTGGAGCCAAACTTCAGCAGCGAACAGCTTCCGTCCAGACACACGTCAAACTTCGTTGCACCTGTCCTCCTGTCTCTCTTCCCTTTCCCTTTCCCTTTCCCTTATAGAACCAACTACTACTGACCATCATCATCTCTGGCTTTGGCCATTGCCCGCAACACTTTTGGCCTTTTTGTGCTGATGATGATTTTGTGGTCACTCCTCTTAATCCTTAGAGACGTGTGTCGAACATGAATTTCGTTCGCAGCGCATATAAATAATAATTTCTGGCACATGGGTGTAAGTCTCTGTGTGTGTGCGAGAGCGAAAGCAATACAAAGATAGAGTGTTAGAGAGAGAGAGAGAGAGTGTTGTTTCGGACAGTGTCCCAGCATATTGCCGCAGACAGCTTGTCGATCTTTATAATGTTGTAATTGAAAACATTTTCCACCGAAAACATTTCTTTTAAAATATTTTTAACTTTTGATATGTCAAGCTGCCTGAAAGCTGTCCACCCGACCTGAAACGACCCGAACCTGGCGAGTGGACAGGCCTCAAATTGTTACGGACTGAATAAAGTCATAAACTTTGTCATGCAGGAAGAAAGGACATAGATAAACAAGCGGGAGTGCAGAGAAACAAGATGAGAGTGGTTGACTATTAGATACTCTTTACTCAAAATTATTTCCGTTGAAAAAGTAGATGAACTACTCAATATTTAGATAAATTCTAATCAAAATTGTAATAAAGAGGGAATAAAAAAATAAGAGAAGAAAAAATTTATTAAGAATAAATTCTCAAGGTTAAAATGAATAAAGAAATAATTTTTGAAAATGTAAAATTTATTAAGAATAAATGCTCAAGATTAAAATTAATAAAGAAATAATTTTTGAAAATGTAAAGCAAAAGAGGTTAAATTAGATACTAGATTTTTAATCAAATGTTGAGTCAAACGGTCTACTCTGTAAAAAATTCATTCAATATTGAAAATATCCAATAAATTTATAACAAATGGAATTTTAAATATTTCAAGATCTTTAAATTATTTAAAAACATTAATTTTGATCTTATGCAGTTTAGATATTAAATTATAATCAATTTATGCTGCCCTCCTAGATCTGTTTTTAATGTTAAAGTATATCTTTATTGAGGTTCATTGTCACTTTATTCGTTTCAAAAGTATCTTTTGAGTTCATTGTCTTTGCATTCATTTCCAAGTGTACCACATAAAAATCATTCAACATCAAAGTGTTAAGTGCGGAGAATGCATTCAAATATTCCAGACTCGCCGCAGTCGGAGTCGGAGTCGGAGTCAGAGTCGGACGGAAACGGAGCGGATTGGAGTTGAGGCGCTTCGGGGGCCTTGGGGCATCATCTCGGGCCGTGGTCAGTTTGCCGTAGTTCCCTTGTGGTTTGTCGCCTCGTCTTTGTGCTAAATAATGATGGAAACTTAAACGGCGGTGCACATGAATGAAGTGAGGGCAAATAGCAAAAGCAAAAGCAACAGCAAAAAAAGGAAAAAGCAACAGCAAACTGACAGCTAAAACTTTAAGCGAATGTCCTGCATTCTATTTTTTATTGTCCTCGGAGAATATGTGCTATGTTTTAGTTGCGAAATGTTTCCAGAATTAAACTTGTTGAGAAATACGAGAGAGTGTATAGAAAAACATTGCCACCAAGTGGCAAAAATAAACCAAACGGCAACTTTAATAGTTCTCAAGTTTTTTTGACGTTCTCAACGAGGAGAGCCTGTCAATTTGCTGCCTCTGTCTCCGAGTTGCCCCATGTGAGTGAGTCCAAGTGTGTGTCTGTGTGTGTGTGTGAGTGTACTATCTGAGAGTCTGGCAACGCTGCGCTGTGAGCATCGTGGCTAGTTCTTAGCACAATGCTTACGATTACGTGATGGTAAGAACGTAGAGTCTTGGATTCAAAAGTTACTCTCTTTCTACGATCAAGGCAAATCAGATCTAAATTTCAAGAAATGTGATCTCCATGGTCACTTTTAAAACTGTTTTTATATTTAATTAATGTATAATTCCTGTCTAATTTTAATACTAAGTTTCTATTCACATATTTTTTAATTTTATTTATTTATTTAGTGTCAACTAAATTTAGTTGACCAAATTTAAATATATAAATTAAAATAAAATTAAGTAGTTTAGTACTAATGTCGTATTTATATGAATTTTAAACAACTTTAAAATTAACTTAAGGAATAAAAAAAATATTAAATTAAGAATTTAAACATAAGAATTTAAAACGTTTCTGAAAAGTAAACAATTTTATCTTTGCTTGATCAGCTTGATCATAATGTTATTTAACCTCCGTGGTCACTTTATTCCACATTCATCCGCTTAAAATCATCAGTTCTCATGTCACTCACGCTGTTTATGGACTCACGATCACGAGATCACGAGGCATCACGTGTCCATCTCTATCTTGGCGATTTCTATGTTTTGGTTTTGGTTTAAATCAACCCTCGCTCCGCTCTTCGCTTCGCTCCTTTGGCCTCTGCACGTGCCACCGCATTGTCCGGCATCTGTCCGTCCGTCCGTCCGACTGACCAGTTCGTCCTGATGGCAGCGTTGCTGCTGTTGCTTGTCCAATGTCCTTATTAAAGTCCTGACGGTCCTGCCTCAACTTGTGCTCGTCGTTGCCATTGCAAGTTTCTGTTATTGTTGCCACTGTTGTTGTTGTTGTTGCTGTTGTTGGGAATGTCACTCCTGCTGTTGATGCTGTTGCCGACGTACTCAGTCTAGTTGTTGTTGTTGTTGCTGTTGTTGCTGCTGTAGCCCACTTATCATCCCCGGTGACACTTTATAATTTCTTTACTTTTAGTGATGTCACTATTTATTTCATTTTTCCATCAAAACTTTTAAGTTTTACAATAAATTTTCAGAGGAAATACAAATAGAGTGTCCAGCTACATATACACTCGCACACACACACAAACACACACACAAACACACACACACACACGCAAAGGTTGCACTGGGGGTTTCCACAGGACACTTTGAAAGCAATGCAATCGGCGTGGAGGGAGAGGGTGGGAGAGGGGAAGAGAGGGGAGAATGGACTTCCACATTGTAAGTGACGTCCATGTCACTGTCAGAGTTGCCTCTCCTCATCCTTACAGTCAGAGTACACATCCTTTTTCTCTACTTTTTTCACTCGCCTTCTGTTTTTTTTTATCATTTTACGGCAACTTGACGTGAAGTAATTCCGTACTCTACGTTTATTTCTATCCTTCAGCTTTATATTTTATTGTTTTTGGTTTTTTTGTGAGCAAATGAACAAAAGTTGCTTTAAATTAATATTATATTGACTATTTCGAGATCAATTTGCAGGCTAATAAAATGAATGCTGCTTAAATTGATTAAGATTTGTTTTGGGATTTTTGGGGAACTTGATTTTAAAATAATTTCATTCAACTATCTTACAAAGAGACAATAAAGAGAATTATTTTATTTAAAGTGAAATCTAAATAAACTTTAAGATTTAGTGTCTCAAATATCAAAATCCTTTTGCGGTATTAGAGAGAAGTTAATGATGGAAGGCATATCAGATTATTGGGTAAATATGGGGAATATCTGCTATATCATCTCTATCTTATTTCTTTATCTATCTTTTTATTCCATTTTGGGTAAACAACTTTTGAAGGACTGTCAAGAATTCTGACAAAATTAAAAACACTGTACATGGATTGTCCGTTTAGAATAAAAAACTAAACTTTACCAATATTTTTAAAATTATTATTAACAATAAGAATTAATAAAATTATAAGTTTTTATCACGAAATAAATTTTAATTGTGATTTAATGTCGATTTGAGAGCATTTAAATTTAATTTACATTTTTTTTTTATATTAAACTTACACTGATAAATCGAATATGAACCATTTAATACAGTTTTCAGTTTCTAAGCAGCTGCCAAAGCTGATGATGGCATAAATTTTGTATCTACCTTAAGTTGGCAATGTCCAGATGTGGCCAGAATGTGGCTATCAGCTGGCACTTTGGCTCATCTCATTATTACTTTAATATGCAATATGCAGTTGGCTGGCCACGTCAGAGGGAGAGGGGGGCAGAGGGAAGAGGAAGAGCTGAGTCTCTCTCTATGAGCATGTGCATATAAAACTTTTAAAGAACTCACATTATTGTGTGCCCGATACCAAAACATTTTGCACTTGATGGCCGCACCGTTGCCTGATGTCTGAAGGCAGTTCTCTCTCTCTCTCTCTCTTCCTTACTCTCTTTCTCTCTCGCTCTCTCTTAGTGCTTCTGTGTCCTGTTGCTGTTGCTCAGTGTCCACATGACTTTGTTTGAAGTAACTTTTGCTGGCATCAAGTAAACAATTTACGACAACGCTGATGATGACGTCGACTGGGCGCTGATGATGTTGCAAGTCAAAGGGGATGACTAAAGGGGGGAGGACAGTGGAGTCTAGGACACAGCTGTGCGTTCAGTGTCCGCTGCACTTAACGCCGACTTTGGTGGCAACACTCACAACACTTGCCACACTTGCCGCTTCCCCTTTTTGTCTGTTCTGTTGCATTGGAAACTATTTGAAATCCTTGCGGCGCTTTGGGCAAAAGCGGATTCGTTTCAACGCCCTCGCCTGATCCTCTCCCCCTCCCCACTCCCTCTCCTCCCTGGGCGTTCTGTAAGCATAAAAGTCAAATGCACTTGCACCCCTTCCTTTCCCATTCCCATTCCCTCCCCATCTCCTACTTCTGCCTCAGCTTCTTCTGATGATGTTGATGCTGAGGGAATCATTTTTCAGCACTTCATGCATTGCCGACATAATGAAGTGGCCACCATTCGCCATCCGCCATCCGCCAACTGACAGTCGAGTCCGTCCTTGGACGCTCCGACATTCGCCTGCATTTAGCCACAATTTCCCATTTGTTTTTCTCATCATTTTACTCGATACGCAAAAAGGGTAAAGGAGTCTTTTCATCTCTCGTTAAATTATGTAACAGGCAGATGAATTTGATTTATATACCTAAATGATCCTATTAAATATACAGTTATTCAAGTAATTGGATTCATAATTTTAAAAAAATTTCAAAATATAATTTTTAACGTTTTTTTATTAGTATTTATTTTTTACATAGTTATTTTTATTTATTTATGTTTTTTTTTCATATTTTAAACAAGTTAAAAAATCAAAATTGAAAAAATTTAAAATAAATATTTTTAATTTCTTATTAATTGTATTAACATTAATAAATTAAAAATTTTTATTTTAAATATTTAATATTTTAAATAATTTTAATTTATTAATAAATTGTATTAACATTAATAAATTAAAAATATTTATTTTGTATTAACATTAATAAATTAAAAATATTTATTTTAAATTTATTGATGTTAATACAATTTATTGACATACTGTTGAAATTAATGTTCAGTGTTATTAGATTCTAAATCGTTCCGGATTTCGTGGTTTTGAATTTATTTTTATATTTTTATTAAATTATTTATATAATTTTTCTTTTATTTCATGATTTTTTATATATGTATATACCATTTTTTTTAATATAAATCGAATGGCTATGAAGATAAATGTAGAGAGTATCTGATAGTCGAGCTCGCTTAACTTTTCGCTTGCTTATTTCTTTTTCTTCCCTTTTTTTGCCGCGTTCTTTGTCGACTTTTATTATTTTACTTGGCGTTTGCTTTTTACTCCTTAGGCCCTCGTCTCGTTTTCCCTCTTATCCCTCACTGTCCAGGCGATAGATCATTGCGGTCGGCCGAGTCTGCTGGGCCATGTCCTGGTCCTGGTCCATCTGTCCATGTCCAGGACATAATGAAGAGTCAGAGTCCTAACCCCGTCGTCATAGTACAAACTGAACTGAAACTCGACTCATTCAAAATGGCATTTTCCTCTGGGGCTTTTCTTTTTGGCGCTTGCTGGCACAATTTTTACATCTGTTTTGTATTTATTTAGGTTAATCCTTTGCCCGCCCTCCTTCCTCAACTCCTTTTGTCTCCGTTTTTTGCGTAACAAATCCTCTTTTTATTTCAATATTTGTGCTGTGCCCCGTCGTTGTGGATTTTTATGAGCAGACATTCCAGTTGCAACTTAAGCCCCTTCCTAATGCAATGTACATAACTTGACGTTATAATTTTAACCATTACATTAATAAACATTACCCAATCACTCGACCATTGAGAACTCAAGTGAACCTCTTTATAACTTTGAACTTCAATTTTCGGGAGCTCTGAAATCAAGTATTGAAGAGAGGAGGGAATTAAATTTAACAAAATTAATTTAATAAGTTCGATGCTAAGAAAAATGATGAATTCGATTCTTATCTAACATATTTAAATATATTAAGCAGATAACATCGACCAGTTATCAAGAATTTTAATAATTAGTTCTAGTCTGACTAATCATCAATTTAGTGTTTATCCTCTTACCAATTAATTATAAATTTTCTAATATGTGTGAATTAAATTAAATATTAAAAAATTTATTTTTTTAGCTGTGATTAAAAATTATTTAAAAACAAATTGTAACATTAGATAATTTCTGTTTTTTGTTCTTGTTCAGACTTATACCTAATTCTTTTTTGGAATTTGTCAACTTTGTAAATTTTTGACCAGCAGTCGGATTTTACAGAAGAAACGAATATTTATAACTATCTATAATTCTGATCAAAAATATTTAAATTATGCTTGGATTATAATTGGAATATACTGTTCGATATCTCAATAGTTTTAAATAATAATCCTGCAAAGCATTGCTTAAACACAGCCGCTGTTTAATTAATATGATAGTTAACAGTCAACATTTAACAGAATGTTACCGTCACTTTAACATAGACTCAGATTAGCCTTGTTAAGACTATGCCAAAGACAATCATCGAATGTCGAGTGCAAAGTTAAGTTCTTAGGCCAACAGATGTTCAGCTGCTCAGTTGTTCAGTTGCTCAGATACTCAGGCCATAAGTACACGTCATGCGGCACGAAAAGGAGGCGCCACAAACAGTGCCCATTGGCAGTTATCTGCCAGGCAATACGAAATAAATGGCTACATGAATGCAGTTACAGATCCATTGCACAAGATTGAAGAGGCGCACACCGAAAGAGACAGACAGAGAGTGAGAGAGAGGGAGAGAGGTGCGGCAACGTGTCGCGAATTATGAGTGTCTCCACGCCGTTGCACACACACACAGAGAGAGGGAGATAGAGAGGGGGCAGAGTCGGCTCGTTTATCGCCCATTCGCGCATAGTTGGCAACACTTAATAATTGAAAAGGAAGCAACGATTGCAACGTGGCCACATCGCATCGCGTTGCGTTGCGTCGTCGTCGTCGTCGTCGTCTAGTCGATGCCGCCAGTCGCCTGTCCAAATGTTTGTCGATAAATTCACGGATGTGTCTGTGAGTGTCTTGTGCGCGTTTTGGCGGATGCCATCACTCGCAATTGCCCCCGTTCCCCTTGCCATTCTGGCCACACTCTCCTCTCGCCAAGTGGCAACGTCATTGGCATCTATATTCGCAACTGCAACTGCAACTACATGTATCTATGTATGCGGCTCTCGTTTGGGAAATTTGAATTTGATTTTGGAACGAGTCATGGCATGAGAGGGGGAGGGTGGGGCAGAGTGGGAGGTGGAGGGGGTATATCTGTGGCAATCTGCGGCGCGTAAAAGTTATTGACAATGGGATGTATCTGTCGGGTAGTGTCATTAATGGCGAATGCTTTATGATCACATTGCTGCGCAATTTTCAACACATTTTGCACTCGTTTCCAGCTCAACCCCCGCCCCCCCTCTGTTCACACTCCCCTCTTGACTGTCTCCCCGTCTGTCTCGTCTGTCTGTATGTCTGTCCGTTTGGACCGCCGTCGATGATTTTCATGTTAATTGAAGTGTAGATATTTTTATCTATTTTAGAGGCGCAAGTGTTTATTTCAACTGATTACGTGCTCTCTCTCTCTCTCTCTCCCTCTCTCTCTCTTCTCTCTCTCTCTCTCACTCTCTTGAAATTATTGCCCAAAAATAATATTGAAGAAATATTCATTTGCTGTTCAAAGAACAAGTTGATAAAACTTATGACCAAATGTTATTCCATGTGTGCCTCTCATACCATAAATTGGCCATTGTAATGGAGCATTTGCCAAAATTATTGCCAACGGCTGAAAGGAAAATGCATTTTCCACTGCACATTTTTGCATTTTTTCTTTTCACCCTCGCGATTATTTACTTGCGCCAAGGTTACGTGAGAATCGTAGCGTTTATTATGATAATGATGATGATGATGAGATCGAAAACCAATATTCAAGGAAAGATGAGCGCATGAAACTTGCTGGAAAAAAAGAGTGAAGAGGAAAGATAAAGACGAAATTATTATATCTTTTTCCTAAGGGATAAGGAATGGATGGTATTGTATATTAGGAGGAACTGTAACTTTATTCTGTATTTAGCAGAGTATAAATAAGATAGCTTAAGTAAATCTTTGACATCTTTGTGACTAAGATATTCGATATATCTATGTTCATCAGTAAGCGGTATTCAAGAGATACAGATAAATAATTCAGACTGGATCTGTAATAAAAATCAATGTAAAATATGTCTCGACCTGGTATCAAAAGGCTCTAATGATGGAAACATTTTTAAACATACAGTAATTATTTACAAAATACACTGAAATATTATTTTAACAGATTACAAAATATTGTAGTTAACTTAGTAAATTTAGTTATAGATTATTCCTCACAAAATAATTATATTCCTCACAAATTTGTTATGGATGTCGGTATCATACATATCATAATAAACTTGTTTTTTTATCAAAAATAAAATAATAAAACAGTTAAACAGTTAGTGAAAATAAAACTATAAATTTATATGCTATAAATAGTGAAGGAATAATGTAGTCAACAGAAAACCTTCCCAGCTGAATGCTGTGATTTGAAGAGCTTAAAAAACTCAAGTGATGGATAACAAATTGCAGCTAAAATGCCAATGGACAGGAGCAGGCAGGGGGAAGGGGTTAAGGGTTAAGGACATGCTAAGGATACAGCAAAAATTCTAAAACAAGCATTGACACATTTGGTATGTTTTGCTCGGGAGAATGATTCCCATTCTCTCTCTCCCTCTCTCTATCTGTCTCTCTCTCTTTCTCTCTGTGTGGTATGCAGAAATCTGGACGAGTTGGCAATAAGTTGGAACTTGGAACTTGGCGACTGATAAATGATGTTGGGTTCGATGGCGCGAAGTCAGCTATAGAATTTCGTATTTCTCTATTTCGGTCAATCGAACTGTGATGCTCTCAAGTCTGATGAGGAGAGGAGAGGAAAGGGAGAGAAATGAATGTGCGGGCATTCCATCGGTTGACAGTATTGTGTCCTCATTCGACGTTTGTAGCTCGACAAGCAAAATATGTGGCCAAGATGTCACTCGGCCAAGCAGTCGATGTCGATGTCGAAGTCGAAGTCGTGGCGATATGTGGGCTCATGTTCCCTAATGTTCTTCACCACCCTTTTCCTTTCCCCTTCCCTTGCCATTCCCTTCACATTCCCCACAGAAGTCCATCCAATATTTTGCATGTTGTCGTGCTAGTCTCGTTTCATCCTCGCTTCTGATGTCCTCGCTTTGACAGCACGACCGCTGTCCTCTCCATCTCCTTCTCCCTTCCCTTGCTCCTCCCTTTTCAGCACTCCCCTTCCTCCTCCCTGTACATTGTCTTATTGTTTGGCGTTTCTAGCTCGATTCCGATTACTTTTTTCATCCTCATTTCGTTGGCTTTTTGCTCTCTTGCCCCATTTGACATTTGCAACATAAGATGAAGCGACAGTCCGCGCGTTGCGACAATCGCCGCACATTTGAATTTTATTGGCTCGCCTGTCACAGTTTCCATTTCCACTTCCAACTCTCACACATACGAATGAACAAGGCAGACTCTACAGCAAAATAAAAAACATGCAAAACAGAAACAGTTCAAGCTGATGAAGGACACACAAAGCTGTTGAAAGATGGCAAGCTGATGGCAAAGCGATTAGTTTTTTGATTCCTTACATATCTATAACTACATACAGGGGTGGTCAAAAGTATCTACACAACACTTTAAATAACATTTAAAAAAAATTTCAAAAATCCCTTCGCTAGTATTTTTCATAATTTGTTGAAAAGTGCAAAAAAGTAACTTTTTGTATAAAAATAAGGAAAAAGTCCCTTTTTTGAACTTTTTAAAAAATTATAAAAAATGTTAGCGAAGACATTTTGATAATTTTTTTTTGCAGTCACTATTTTGCACCAAAACATTTTTTGTTTGAGGCCGAGTTAAAACAGTTCAAAAAGTAGACTTTTACAAAAATTCGATATTTTCAATGGGTACTTAATGGGTTAAGGAAACTTTTATATTATTCAAACGGAATTTAAATGACCTTTTCATTGATACTAAAATTAACATGAAGTAAGTTCAAATTAAAAGTAGATTTAACTTTAAGTGTTGTGTAAATACTTTTGACACCCCCTGTATATCAGGCTTTATTTCAGTAAATACGTTTCTTTTGGTTCTGATGACAGATGCTTTCGAAAACAACCGAACAAAACGTCAGTGTTTCGGATTCAATTTTTTGACATATTTTAAAATAACAGAAATGTGAATTTTCAGTAAAACAATTTTGAATCAAATGTTTTAAAATTTTGCTACTTTCATAAATTATCTTATTTTAAAATTACTTAATGAAATAAATCTGTTGCCTTTTTGTTGAACAAAAAACAATTGTTTAAGGATGGATTGGTTATTATCTTCATATTGATATAGTCAAGAAGAGAAATCTTAATTAAAATACAGGTTAAATGATAGCTTAACACTTAAAATCTTGAATCTAATTTTATTCTTTTTAAATTAAATCAATAGGATCTAACAGATCTCTCATTCCGGCTTTTTTTTGATGAGAATTACCTTTCTCCATGAAGTTCTCCTTATTCCAACAGCTTCCACACTTATTTCAAACTATCCCACGCTGAAGAGACAAGTGAAAAGCGAGAGATTCATTCAGGCACTTGGTAAATGTTTTCTAATCGCATTTGGGGGATCTTCAAAGTGAGTTGAGAGTTGAGAGAGCTGAGAGCTGAGAGGAGACATTGCGAGCTTGCAACGTTTTGTTGCACGTTGTGTACGACAGCAACTTTTGTCACCCGCATTTCTTGTGGCGCAACAAATTGCAAGATCTGTTGCTTCAACAGCAACAGCAACAACAGCAACTTGCAACGTAGGCGTTGCATTACAACGACAACAACACGTTGCCACTGTTGCAGGAACTGGCAGCAAACGCAACTTGCAACATGCGACAGACGGCAGCTAAATCGTCGCTTGTTTTCTCAAATTGTTAACAAATTTGGGAGGCTGTCATTGTTATTGTTGCAATTGTTTCTTTTGTTGTTGTTCTTCTTGTTGCTGGAGAAACAACAACAGCCGAGTATGAGATGAATATCTCTATTAGAAGACGACAAAGACAAAAGACAAGAAGAGAAACAGAGAAAGCACTTCAAGAAGACATTTAGACATTCAATAGATGTGACAGAATTACAAGTGGATCTGTCAGCATTCAAATATGCAACAAGTTGTACACTTAATTAAATTTTCCAATATCAATATTGTATTCGCCGAACTTAGTCATATTCTTATGATTGGAATCTTCATGAAGATTCATATTTTCACCCACATATGTATAAGAACATCTAGACTTAATTATGTAATCTAATCTGTAACTGACTCTGAATAGTTTCAACGATATTTATTTAAGTTTAAGGTTAATTTTGAATAAGTCAAAATTTTGAATTAAATATTAAACATTGAAAAAATAGAATAGATTTCTTAGAAAATTTTATGGACTTAAAAATCGGAAACTAGAAAGCAATTATGAAATTGAATTAATTTTTAAGGTCTGTACTTAAAAAGTTGAAATAGTTTAAGGTTATCAAAAACGCTATGCAAATTTATATCTTGAAAAAAGTGCGAGTTTATCTGATCGTGTTGAATTTTTAAAAAAAATTTGAAATTTGAAAAAGTTAAATTTAAGTTAAGGTCCAATTTTCTTGAGCTTGTTCTGCAACGAAATTAAAGAAGAATTGCAGTGATTGCCTTATGTACATATGTATATCGGATCTACATTCAAACTAAATCAGGGTTCAAATTAACTTAAAATTAAAAAAACCCAAACGAATCGAGTCATTTGAATAAAGAACATTTTAATTGAGTTCACGCCGAATTAAGCCCTTGATTGAGCATCTTCTGTCCTCTAAAAGGCAATGCCACTTAAAAGGCTTCACTGTAATAAGCAGGTAAGTAAGAGTGAGAGAGTCAGAGAAAGGGACAGCGAAGGCAGCAGAGCAGGGAGCACTGAGACATTCGTTATCCTGGGGGCAAGTTGCATGGAAATGTCGCGTCATTCACATTGTCATTGTCATCATTGCTGGCGGCCTCTGGCCATGGCAGCATCTCTCTCTCCCTCTCTCTATAGATCTCTGTCTCTATCTCTAGCTCAGTTTCTATCTGCATGTCTATGACTGTGGATCGTTCTGGGCCCATCAAAGTGTTGTCACTGTCAGTGCAAATGTCACAGACACATCAGGGATTAGCGACAAGGACAAGGCGATGAGAGACTGAGAATGAGGATGGGGATGAGGAAGATGTTGAGGATGAAGGGCAAAGTCGGAAGCTGGATTTAAGGGTTTTAGATGCGCGGCCTCTGACAAATACTCGTTGAGCACCTGCTGAACCCCCCCCTCCTCTCCTCCCAGCCCCCTTCCCCTCTCTCTGTTGCCACAACAATATTATGCGTTCGTCCTTTTGGCAAACAAAACGATGTCAACCGCAATAACAACAACAATAAATGAGGGCAAACATCAACAACAGGCGGCGACTGACTGAAAGTCAAAGGATTGGGCCACAACTTTGATGGCTAACAGTAGTCTGTCTCCCTCTCTCTCTCCCTCTCTCTCTTTCACTCTCTTTCACTCTCTCTCTGTCTGTTGTGTCTAGTGCCCATTTCGTCATTACTTCAACCACAATTTACATGTGTCAAACCCCCGGCGAACCTTTGAAGCGTCCCGGCTGTCAAAGCACCAAACTGTCACCGTGTCCAACCCCCGTCTGACCAGTCATCCCCCTCCCCTTTCCCCCCTATCTCTTCCCTCTCCTTCAGCTGCTCATCTTCCTTCAAACGGCGCGTCTATCAAAATCTGTGAGCTGCTTTCAAGTTAACAAAACGAGGGAAGTTTCTTCGCTTTTGGTGCCCCCCTCCCTTTTCCACCATCTCTTCCTCCCCCTTCTCCCTCCCATCCCCTCTTTGCGTATGTCATTTGCCTCCTCATTACGAATGTCCTGTGGCATTGTCAACATGTCCTACGCATTATAAACGAATTACTGTCGTCTCCCCAGTTTCTATCTATGTGCGTCTGTGTGTGTATGTGTGTGTGTTGTGTGTCTGTGTGTGTGTGCTTCTGTTTTGAGTTTAGACGGCAAGTTGGTTAATCGCCGGTAAATTTAATTAGACATCGGTGTGGGTAAATTACGGTAAATAAATGTCTGGCAATATAACGGGACCGTAAATGGTCTCTCTCTTTACTCCCTCTCTTTACTCCCTCTCTCCTCTCTTTTGACTTTTAATCCATTCCGAAAGGTAAATAAAGTGCCCAAGTATTATACAAAAAGTGTATACTCGATTATGAAATGCAAATTGACTCGTAAACACAATATCCTCATTCCCATTTCCCCTGTTTCTCTCTTTTCTGACCTCTTCTCAGAGAATGCAGTGAAAGAGAATTATGAAAGAGAGTACTTTGATCACTCTTTAACGACTCAGCTATACAATATGGCAACTTTGTTAGTGCAAAATTCTTGAATATTAATATTAAATGTTTTTCAATTTATACTATGAAAAGTTTAAAGAATATAATTCATAAGTTATAATATTATGCATAAGAGAATTAATTTTAGAATATGTAGTACTAAAACTTTGTATTTGTTAAGACTTTCAAATTGTACTTTAAACGAATTTATAAAATCACAGCATACAAAAAGAATATAATATCAAATTAGCAAGGGTACGTATATAATCAAACGTGAACAGGCCTTATCAAAATTCATATTTTTAAACTATGGAGAATATTATATTCCTCTACTTTGTTTCCCTTGTTTTTTGTTCAATATTATTATAGTAGATTGTACTTTGGAACTCATACGAATTCAGTTCAAATTCATATTTTTGTGGGAGAATATCTTCAGAAAAAAAAAAAAAATTTAGTATCATATCGATAATAATTTTACTATCGTATTCTTGAGAGGTAGCTATCAGTTAATATTGATCAGGTTTCCTGAGGAACTAATTAAATAAATTCAATATTAAAGATCAGTCGCACTTTATTCCTACCAGATTTATATTTAAAATTGACATTCTGCTTTTTGCGTGCACCAAATTAAAATTTCGTTCCCGATTGAATGCCACTTTCATTTGATTATCGTGCGTGTTTTTTCGTCAACTCTGAGGCACGACAGGGACATGGACACGATGTCCCGCCGATGTCCCGTCGATGTCCTGGCGATGTCCTCTGATGACGATGGCAATGGCGACGCATCGATTGTCAAATGTCAGTGTAAAATTTTATTACTTCAATAACTTTGCCGTTATGAGGACTTAATTTATGAGTCGCCGCAACAACAACAACAACAATAGCAACACGGACAGTGACAGCGCCGTGTGGCAAGGACGACAAGGACAACGACAATTGGACGATTGGCAAAAGCTGCAACTGCTGCAATTTTTACCATGCAACATATCGAAGTTGCCCCGTCTCTCTCTCTCTCTCTCTCTTTGTCGCTGTCTCTGTGATAATGTCCTGTTTAAATGCAATAATTTCAACTGCAATTTTCCGTGGGGTTCCTCTCCCTCTCTGCCTGCCCCTTTGTAAGTCCTGTTTGTCCTGTGTCCTGTGTGTCCTGTGTGACGACCAACTGACTGCCAGCTTGCATTTATTTATTGCTGACTGACGTGGCTCGTTGCTCTGCTTCCCTTGCAGGTGTAACCCCTGACCCCTGACCCCATGACCCCCCCTCTCCCTCTTCCCCCCCTGTCTGTACTGTAACCGACGTCAGTCTGTCTAGTTGCAGTCATAAAAACGAAAGTTATGACGTCGCCCCTTGGATTTATGGGCATTTTGCAGAATTATTGTTATTTATTTTATTGATGTCTCTCCGGCTTTTGTGCTAAAAAATTGCTAAAAAATACTCGTATCGCATTTTGTTGCATACATTACGGGGAGTCGGCTCGAACTTTGAACCGTCGACGACTTGACGATGCGTCCTGAAGTTGAGGTTGAGGTTGAAATGCACCGTTACATTGCCCGCTGTCAGCGCAATTTATGTCCTTGACAGCGATAGGCATTTCCTTTGAAGTCTGCAGTTGCTGCAAGGTGGCAGCTTGGTAAGGTGGCAGGTTGGAAAAGGTGGCAAGTCCTGCAATTGTCTGACTATCTCTGTGTGTATTTATTTATGTATGTTTCTGTGTGTTGCACCTCAGCAAAGACTCATGTCAAATGTTGCCCCACGTGGCAGGTTTAGTTTTTGCAACGCGTCACAAATCGCGAATATTTTGACGGAAACGTGTCATAAATAGCGCCGCATGTGGCAATAAACTTAAGCAACAACAAACTTCTCTCCCTCTATTCTCTTTCTCATATTCTCTCTTACTCTCTCTCCCTCTCAATCTTCCTCTGCCTCTCTCTCTGTCCTTCTAACTAGCTGAAGTCCTTTTTGGACCTAGTTGATTTAGTTCCTTGTCTAATTTTCACTTAAAATTGACCTTGTGGTCGATGAAATCCGTTAACAGTTGAGCTACAAAACACTTTATGTTAAATGTTAACATTTCTTAAAATAATTAAACCATTGCCGGAACTCAGTTTATAATAGAGACTTGATTGCACTTAAACTGAAAGCACTGCTTAAAATATATGTTTTTCTTAAAATCAACAGCTATTGTTATTTGAGACAAATTTGTACCGAATGCAAAAATTTTGTTTAAAATAATTTATGTGTAAAACTTAATATTATTCGTCACAAAATTGGATATCAGAAATTTTGGGGCATGAAAATGTTTTCGTCACTAGACTTTTACCTCGTAAAGAGGTTTTTTTTATGGGATATCAGAAATTTTTGAATAAGACATCAGAAATTTTGAAATTGCAATATTTTTTGACAGTATAGTTTTGTCAATTTTGTTTATTGTTTGTACAGCTAAAACAAGTGTCTGGCAACACTGGTCCCCTTTACAAACACACATGCCCAGCGCATAAGCTATCAGCACTCTTCAAATCTGGCTGCTATGACACTTTGCAGCTGCTGTCCTATTCCCATTATACCTTTTTAAATAAAAAATAAACGTTAAAGGTATGCCTAAGAGCCCTTTGAAATACCTTTTCAACGAAATATAGATCATATCTGTAGCTTCTATCGTTTGGACGCTATGAGGGTTTCAATTTTAGCGGTTTTTAGCGATTTCCCGCTAAACTAGCGATTTTTCGAAAAAGTCGTAGAACAAACGTTTCTAGATTTTTGAGCGGGAACAAGTCCTCATTCAAACTTTTAAGCTAAAACAACGATTTGATCTATCACAAACAAACAAACAAACAGACAGACTGACTTTTCATCTCGTTTTGAGAAGGGCACCAAAAATTTCAAAATAATTTATCTTTTGAACCAGTAGTCGGATTTTGATGATTGAGGTGTCATTCGACGCGTATTTTTATGAGAAATATTAAAAAATTAAAAATGTTGACCAAAAGGCTCCAACGGCCCCACTAGCTCCAATCATTTAAATTTTGCCCCTTCCACTTACACCTGTTTATCTCACGAACCAGGTGAGTTTTCAAAAGTCTTAGTATGCACATTTGTAAGTTAAGTTGATACCTTTCGATCGGTATATAGCTCGACCTGATCGGACAGTCATAGCAAATTTTCCATTCTTCCTGTGTATATATGCTAGTCGCCTTCGCACCCTTCGTGCTGCTTTCGTCACTAGCGCGGACTGCCGTCCGCAGTGATATCATTTTGTTTATTTTGCTATGATATCATTTAAATTCATTCTCAGTCAGTGTTTAATAATTGCAAAAGATTGCAAAAGGTTTGCTCAGAAATATACTCACGGATTATCGTAAATTTTTGATTAATAAGGTGCTTATCAAAATTATAAGACACATCTATAATTTGTATTCCTCCCCTCGTAAGATAACAATAATATAATAGACAAATACAAAACAATAATAAAGAATGAAAAAACAAAGCTATCAATGCTTTTTTGTGACTTATACTTATTATTTATAAATTTATGTGAATTTTCTTTAATTTTTTCATTATAGAGTCTTCAACATTTGATAAAATTTTTGTGTATAGGGTATCTCCGAGTCGTCACTGTGCGCTTTTAATGCTTGTTAGCAATTATAATCTCACACAAAGTTATAATCTTATTAAATGATTATCATGTTTCCGACTTTTAACAATTCTCTTAACACATGAAGAGAGAGGATATAGAGAGTTTTCTTTTTCTTCTTTTTGTTTTTTCGCCAAATTAGAATTTGACTTTTGGCGCAAAGTACTGAAAATAAGCTGATAAAAAGCAAGGCCATCGACTTTACACTCCCCTCACGATTTTACTCCTCTGCCCCCTATCTGCTCTCCACTCCACTCCACTCCACTCTCCTTTCCTCTTCTTTCCTTTCCTTTCCACTCTCCTCTCTACTCTCTACTCTCCTCTCCCTTGGCAGCTGATGATGACGGAATCGTGTCAATATCCATTGGCGCCGAGCACGTGTGTGAAGCGTAAATTCCAGGGCAATGTTAATGGCTTGCAGCCGGGAAAACTCGAATGCCGAGATTTCAGTTCGAGTTCGAGGGGTTTCCATTTCATTGGGAAACCTAGGGGGTGTAAGGAGGGAGGGGGAAAGGGAGTATGAGTGGGAGTGGGAGAGATGTGCGTTGTGTTGATGTTGGCGATTTTGGTTGCCACATGACTCCAACTCCAACTCCGACTCCAATGGCCATTAGCACGTGCAAATATTCCAAAGATTCAACTCTGCTGCCTGCGTCGACTGCGACGGCGACTGAGGCAGCGACTGCGACTGCGACTGAGGCTGAGTCGGCTGCACATAATTTGCGCAAATTACCGACAGCGTGTTGCCATATTTTGCATTGGCAATGATGCCGCTGGGTCTCTTGACTCGCTTTCTATTTATGGCTCGGCTCGTTTCGGATTGGGCTGATGGCGCCGCTGTTTCAGCCATGGCCAAGACAGGTGCGAAACAAGCACGGCCAAGACAGAGGGACAGAGGGGGTACAAGTGCCAGGACAACGTTTATCAGCAAGTCCTCGCATTCCTCGCTTTCCCAGTCGCTTTCCCTGCTCGGCTGCACGAACTGCACAAATCATTTCCGAATTGCACGAAAGTTTGTCTCGGTCTCGACTCGACTCGACTCGACTGCGGCAGCGGCAGCGGCAGCAGCTTGGCCAGAAGGACATAAGCTCCATTCATAACTTTGGCTTGTTTATGTTTGCGGGATGTGATGCGACCAACGCCACGCGATGCGATGCGATGCGATGCCGCAACCAACATCCTTGCAACATCCCCCTCTCCCCTTTAGTATCTGCCTCCAACTTGATTTGAGAGCAGCAAATCTAAAGCTCAGACTTGAAACTGTTCTCGATTAACATATCTGCAGTAGGGGGTATCCAATATAACCTTAATACCAAAGAGTCTTTATAGGTTATTAAATGACTTCTTACGCCATATTTAGCACACAATTAATATGTGTACCCAATGGATTATAAATATTATTTTTAATCATACCTGTTAAGTAATGATTATCAATCATAGTCATTAGTAATTAGATTATTTTTGTCGAGCTAATGATTAAATTACGATTATTTTCGGTGTTGCAAAATTATTAAATGATGATGAATTCAAAAAATCAGAAATAATCTAAAATTAATTAAATAATTACTTAAAAGATTATTTTTGAATATTTCTGAATATTTTTGAAAAATTGTAATAATTTTAGATTATTTCTGATTTTCGGTAATCGTAATCATTAAATAATCACATATTTTTATGCAGTGAACTATATAGTCATTACGATTATTTCCGATAATAATTAAATTGATTAGTCATTCTAAAACAAATTTAACAGGTGTGATTTTAATCATCTAGCTAGCAATATTCCAGAGTATCTACTAGTAAGCACGGCTTTTTAATTCATTTTCAAGTTTGAAACATTCCCACAACTCTTATTTTCATTAATTTGATCTCCGCTATAGGGTGTCTCTTAAGTTGAAAGAACGAACTCTTTCAGTTTTTAATGGATACGTCACTATAGGGTAACTTTAAGTTGAACAATTCCGCGTGACGTTAATCAAAAGACCGATGACCTTGAAGAACACTTTAGACAGATTCCTTGGGATACATTAAATGAGATATCTGTGAATGTATACAGTAAACCTTCTCTAAAGTGAATTCGTCTTACAGAAGATAAATACCTCATCAAATAGAAATAGATTGAAATCTTCTAAATCATATATTGAAAATATATTTATTTGAATGCAATCCATATTGGGGTGACCTTTATCTTTGCATAGATGTTCACGATAGGAAAGCATGACTGCAAGCATATTGTATACCAATATGATACTAAGTTTGGTTACTTGGCAATGCGAATTTCATGCTGTGCGTTTCTTTTGGTCATAACATCTCAAAGTTCTCTTCAACAATGTTTTCTTTCTATTCCATTCTTCACTTAGTTAGGTTAAAGTCCTGTTGCCCTTCCTATCCTGTGAGGAATATTATGTATATATATATGAGTGTTACGTGTGAATAGCACTTGCCAAAACAGCAGCTGTTTGGCCAAAACTGTAACCCAAAAGTCGGTCCGCTTCATTGATGCGATGTGATTCCGCTGCCAATTCTGACGCGATTCCATCACGATTTTCTCTGACTTTCCTCCATTTCCATCCACGCTGCAACTCATCGTCATCGTCACGCACAACCATCTACAATAATATCCTTGTTCCAACTCTGAATTCGACATCGACTTCAAATTTCTTTTACTCCTGACGCGTCATGTCGCATGCGTCAAATGAATGTTTCATACTCGGCACATTCCACGTGCCACACTCACAACACACACACACACACTCATACACACACACGCACACCACTTGTGTGCACCACATGGAGACTCATCTGGCTTCTGTTTTTTTTTTTATTAGTATATTTTCTTGTCTCTAGATCGACTTTTGTCTCGTCTACAATGACAATTTTGGCATGCGAATTGGTAACTGACAAGGCCTAAAATAGGTTTGAAAACAGAATGTTTACTGCGTGTGGTTATAACACGCGGATTATTTATGAATACTTTTGAAGTACTCACATTACCCAAGCCAAAAAACAAATATTCCGACTTGGTAAATGTTAGGGAATACTTAAAAAACATTTGCAGAGTACATTAGAAATGATTTGACAAAAGAACTATTCGATATCTTAGCTTCCCTGAAGTGATACTAAATATTCCAGTATTATCCTGGTTTTGCCAAAAATAAGATTGTAACTTTCAGTTCTATACAGATTTAAAATTTTATCTGAAGTATTTGGTTGGAATAAGTCTATAAAATGTATACAATATTCATAAATACACTAAATATATCAACGGATTTTTAAGATTGGGATTTGAAAATGTTCACAGCTGTTTTTAACAACTTCGAAAATATTCTCATTGTAATGTAATATCGCATTTTTATGACTAGTCTTATGGCTAAACCATTAAGTGTAACTTCCACATCTTTCTCCTCCTCCTCCTCCTCCTCCTCTGGCACACATTTACGATATTTTGCACATTACCAACACTGGAGAATTATATGCATGTATATCGATTTGAAGCAAAAGTTTTGAAACAGTTATTGGCAACATCAATTGAAGTGTAAGTAAACAACATTAAAAATAATTGCAACTAAATCCAAGCGATTGTGCCGCCATCACAATTTAGTGTGCAAATGGCTGTTGCCAGTGTTGCACAGGACCAGAAAGAAGGCAGCTCGATTCTAGGACTCGCATCCTTTGAGTAGGAGAAGAAGAAGAAGCTGCTGCAGTTCGAAGAGCTGCGAATGTAACGGCAATAGCAAAAGCTTTCTCGAGTGCATAAATCTGTCGCTAGAATTTCCTTTTCCCAAGTCATTTTATGATTATGTGAAAGATTTTTCCGGCACAACTTGCGAGTCATCTGCAAGTGTGTGTGTGTGTGTAGTGTGGGTGTAACTGTATAATGCAACTGTAAATTCAAAGTGCTCAAGTCGTTTCAGCATTCCATTTGAAGCCACTTTGATGCTTCTTCTGACTTAAATGTCCCCATAATTATTGTAATCGATTTTTAGCTTTATTTCTCCCTTGAAAACAACTGAGAATATCGAGCGGCATAGAAAGAACCTACTAATATTATTTGAGTATTGGTAATATAAATATTTATATTATAAATTTTAGGAAATATTATTGTAAAAAGTTATTAAAAATTAATTTAGGCATGATAAAATGTCCCAATAATTATTGTAATCGATTGTTATCTTTATTTCCTACTAAAAAACTACTGAGAATGTCGAGAGATAAGGGAAAAACCTACAAATATTATTTGAGTATTGGTTATATAAATACAAATATTATAAATTTTAGGGATTATTAAAAAAGTTATTCAAAATTAATAATGATTTAAAATGATTTTCTTCAAAAAAAATTTAACCATCTCAGAATTATATGTAAAATGTTGTTTTATACTATTGAAACTTGGGATTAAGAATGTTTTAGAGTTTTGAAGAAACACAAGGGGATCTCATTTCTATAAAAATGCATTCTGGCATAAAAAAACTAGTTTAACTAAATTAATAATATTTCAAAATCTCTTCTGCTTTGGCCAAGTTATTTCCAAAGTTATTTCCTTTTGGCAATTTAATTCTATTTAAAGTACAAATAATAATTGTTATTAAGGAATTCAATTTGACAAATAGAAATTGCAGTTGAGAGACGGAGATTAATGATGAATGTCTGGAGGACTCGACTCGTTGATCATCTGACCCGTAGAAGGAGGAGGAGAAATCATAACCTGGACACGTTCACAGTCGCAGTCGCATTCGCATCGGATGGACGATGTCAGTGAACCGGATGCAGGTCGCGAAATGTGAGTTTCCTCCAAGTTTTCCGAGTTTTCCCGCTGCTGCTGCTGCTGCACACTGTCAACAGCGTCATTCGCATCATCATTATTTTATTTGTTGCTGTTGCTGTTACTGTTATTAGTTGCAAAGAGTTGACGTAAATTATCGATAGCCATCGATAGTTTATGTCACACCATTGACTTTGATATACGACGAGATTTTGCACAAATCATAAATAACGGCAAATGCGATAATAAATTTGAAATTTCCTGCCGGCAGAGCAAATGATGATCGTCTTCGTCTTCGTCTCCGTCTCCGTGTGGCCACGACAGTTGGTCTCTCTCTCTCGCTCTCTCACTCACTCTCTTACCATCTTGCTTCCCCCTTTATGGCCATGGCAAACTCAAAGTGCGCGTCTAGGCTGGCCAAGTGGGCTGACATGATGACGACGATGACGACGACGACGACGTGGACGTGGCTGCTGCACTGCCTCGCAGAGTGTGGAGAAAGGGGTAAATTGGGAAGAGGGGGACCCAAGAGGTGTTTGTCGTACGTGCAATTTATTCATAAATGTTTTAGCCCACATTCAAAAGCGCAAGCTCGGCGATTTGACGGAGATGAATTCATCTTTGATAGATGATGGATGTGCCGGCTGCAGTTTCAGCCAACATAAGTCATCCACCGACCAGACCAAAGACCCGCAGTTGTACACTGAAAAAAATAACTCGGGGGCTCCGGATTAAAATCAAAGCAACGCGGTGTCAGAAGCTCGGTAATCCCGACTTTTTGTCATGCAAATAAAAAATACTTGGAATAAGTATATTCAATTCCTTCTCAAATATCTTATACTATATACGAATTTTTTCAGTGAAATCAAATTTATCAGATATTTTTTTTACTTTTTTAATGCTGATTAAATTGAGTAAATTTAACGAAAATATTTTGATTACTTACTTAAAAATAAATAAGAAAATAATAAAATTAGATAAATAAATAGTAAATATATTAATAAATAGTAAATATATAAATTAATAATCAAAATTATATAATCAAGACAATTATGCTTGAATTTTAAATGTAATTTTTTTCAGTGTAGTCGCAGTCGCAGTCGACATCAGCGTCGCAGTCGCCGTCGCCGTCCTGCCCAATTCCCGGCACGGTCAGAGCTTGTCGCTGGGGCCAAGGAGTCTTTTGTGACGTCTGAGAAATGTGCAACATCCACGCAACACACACACATACACACACACACACATGCATCAGCTGTGGGCATACATATGTGTCTGTGTCGTTGTCGTCGCCATTGGCATCGAAGGCATCGAGGCATCGGCTATCAATGATATATGGGCAACGTTCGTCTCTGTGCGACAATAAGGTAAAATAATGTCGCAGGTGTTCCACAAGACGCTGATGACGAAAGAGTTTAGATTACATACGTTCCTCTATCAAATCAATCATAACGGGCTTCAATTGAAATTGAAGTTGCTGTAAATGTGCTCACATTCATCTTAAGTCCAGCAAAACTATTTTAGATATTTCAATTTAAAGAGGATTTAATATTCCACTTAATATCTGACTAAAAAGGAGAAAAAAAGGAGCTAAGTAAATTAAAAAACTCCTTTATCCCCGTATTCTCAACCTTTTCTCAGCAATGATCAGATTTTGAAATTTTAAATAACTTCGTGTTATGAATTTAATATCAATTTAATATAGATAAATTTAATGTAGATAAATTAAAAACAATCGTTTTAAAAATATTGTTATATTTTCAATTCGATAAACGATCAATTAAAATAGCTTTAAAAGGAGATTCCAATTTGTGGTATTTAAACTTTCAGTTGTGAAAAAGGAATTTCTCACGATCAGCGAGCAGATTCAGCTGTCAAAGTCTGATTGGATCTCGGGATGTGCCGTGTGGCACAATCAATTGGCGATCACTGTTGCTACGATCACTCTGAGATAGCTCAATTCACAGACTCTTTAACCAAAGACTTTGACATGTTTCCCCTTCTATTCCCCCTCCTACATCAACTGCCCTCCCTCGGTTGAACTCTCTGGATAAATGTATTTATTTTCATTTGTCTGTTTTGCATGCATTTCTTTGCTAGTTTCCGTTAAGTCCAATTAAAATTGCCCTATCTGCGATCGGCCAACAAATTGCAGCTGAGGCAATTGCCGACCAGCAGCCAAACGGCCAACAGACAAACGGCCAACAGTCAACGGACATTCGCCAGTCACCAGCTGCCTTTAGGCCAAGTCCGAGTCCGAGTTTAAAGCCAAAGCCAAACCAGTTAGTTGTCCAGGTCTAAGCAACTAACCAACCTGCAGCACCAACAACAAATTAAGTGACAAAATGTCAATGCGAAACAAGCAAACACACAACAAACAAACAGTCAACAACAAGGAGACCAAACAACCCAATGGCCAAATCATCGATCGTTTCTCTCAGTCAGTTTGGAACGAAAAAAATCGGGCATATTTTATGGTTAACCAGATACTCTATATAAGAACTGATTCATTAGTTCAACTAGAATATAGAGCGATTATTATAATGATAACAATAGCAAAAATTAATTGAATCTACTTTTGAACAAAAATGCTAATGTTAATGAAAATTATATTGCTAATGATCGCGACACCGATAAAAATGCAGATAATATGCATGGCTAATAATGTAAATCCTAATGATAAGGATAATATACCAAATAATGATAATTGTAATGATAATGCTTATGTTAAGAATAATAATAGCTAAAATCATGTATTATGATGATGTAAATGCTAATGCTAATGCTAATGATTATTCTAATAATAATAATATTTTTAAAATTAAATAATTAAAAATAATGATATTTATATTGATAATGCTCATTTTAATGCATTGGTAATGTTAAGTTTATCCTAATAATACAAGAACTTCATCAGAAGTCATTATAAATAAGAAAGTAGTAAAAATAAATTAATAAATCGTAAATAAATTAGTAAATAATAAAAACGCTATTACCAAAATTATTAAACTTGAATTTTGGAATGTAATTTATAATGAAAATAATTTAAATGAAATTTCATTAATAATAAAAATATACATTTGATTACATCAAGTTTTAGGGTAGTGCAAAAGCTAAAGCATCTTCTTAAGGGATTGACATTTTCAGATATCAATCCACTTTATGCCAAAGAGATAAACGAACCCTTAAAATGAGAGGCTCTGTTTACACTGCAAGGCAGTGAACAAGTACAAAGAGAGAGATAGAGAGAGGAAAGATGAAGAGGAAGAGAGTGTGTGATGCACGTGAAATTTATTAATGTAAGCAACTTGACACATTTGGCAGCAGAGGCAGCGCTGATGTTGCCTGTCCACGTCCCCGTCCATGGCAAGTGTCATGTGCGCACAAAATTTGCAAGCAACTGCAGCCAAATTAACAGCAACAACAACAGCAACAAGAGCCAATCATTCAGATCGAGTCGATCGAATGAGGGAAAGAGAGATAGAGAGGTATAGATATAGAGAGAGAGAGGGGAATGAACGAATCGAGTGAACGAACCGAACGAACGACGAGGCAGGCGACAAGAAAAATCAATTAGTGAGCGACATGTGACGATAATAATGCCAACAATAAAAATTGCACAGAGATCACAGGAAAAAAACAGAGACAGAGAGAGAGAGAGAGATAGTAAGAGAGCCAAAGATACTCTGTATCTTTGTATCTGTAAAGTCCAGTGTGTGTTTCTGAGCCGTTGACTTTGATCAGCGACTGTGCAATCGATCCGCCTTCACTTTTTGCCAGCCAATTTCAATTTCCGCAGCATAAAAACTAGTCAAGTTTTCACAGTTGTTGTAGCTGTTGTTGTTGTTGTTTTTTCTCTGGGAACTCGAATCAAAACTCTCCCGCAACGTCAAGAAGTTGCCAGTTTCTGGACGTGAAGTGGAATGCAAATAAACAAAATGAAATATGTAAGTGAATGTGTTCAGTTGATGTTATTGAAGGTGTGTGCAGGTGTGAATGTGTGTGTGTGGTGTGTGTGTGGTGTGTGTGTGTTGTTTAGTAGGATCCCAAACTGAAACTGCCTCGAAGAGCCTAACGAATGGGGGCCAAGAGTCAACCTGCGATCGTTCGATACAAAATTGATTATTCATCGTAAATTGAATTTGTGGCATTTGCCAATCGCGCAAATTTATGTGCGTTTTCAATATATTTTTTCAATCAAGCTCAAACTTTGTTCATTTGTCGGATGCAGAACGGATCGCCAAAGGAATTGGTTAGTGGATATTGGCCAACTGTGTAAAATAATACGTGTATCAGATTAGATGAAACGAGTTGTCAGAGAAGGAAAAACTCAGATGTCTTTAAAGTAGTTTATAGAAAAGGCAGGGACCGCAAATAAGAGTTATGAGAAACTGGACAAACTTTTGTTTTCAATTTTTCTTTAAAAATTATATTAATAAGAAAAAATAATATTAATAGAATAAAAGTTTTTTTTCAATTTATATTAATAAAATTAAAAAGCAAAAGTTATTTTTAAATTTTTTTTTGTTTTATTTTTTAAATTTTTATAATAAATATTGAAAGAGAACTTTTATTTTCAACTGCTACAATGAAAATTAAAAATAAGAGTTCAATTTTATTTTTTAAATAATAATTAATTATTATCTTAAAACTTTTTTATTTAGATTGAAAATAAGATTTTTTTAATTTTTTTTGATATAAATCAACAAATAACTTTTATTTAATAATTTATATTTTAAAAATTATAATTTTTACGGTCCCTGGACAAGGACAAAGGACAATATACTTATATAAAGACTAAACACCTCTAAAAGGAAATGAAAAAGATATTGGACTAAATCAAATCAGTAAATTTCTAATAAATGAAAGAAACTTACAATATTAGTGGTAATAATTCAAAATTAACGCCTAAGTTCTTCCAATTTATGGCTGATTGTAGGAGTTTAGAATAGAACTATGGATTTTATAGATAAAAACAGATTTCCTTACCCTAATGACCAAACTTTTTAACTGATTTCAAACGAAATATAAACATAGAAACCCTAAGGAAATGTTGTGGGCACACTTATACCTATTAAGCCACAAAAACACGCCTCAAGTTCACAATTTAAAGATATTAATCTGCAATCCCCCGCTCACAACCCAGACCTTGTTATTAAGGGAAAAAACAGCGCCTGTTTTTGGTAGGAAGGAAGTGTCTGAAGTGTCGTCGAGCCTTCAAATGCGTCTTCGACACGCGATGAAATGTTCCGTTTCTCCCTCCCTCTCTCGATTTCCATTTGCCTGCTTGAGTTTTTCCCCATTGTCTAATGCCATTTTCTTTTTCTTTTCATTTGGCATTCGAGGCCTGGCGGGGCGCAAAGTTTTTCGCGTCTTTTCTCTAGCGACAATTTTTCGCGGCTGTTTTCTTAATTTCTGATTGAACTTTTCTGTTGACGGAATTGAGTGTTGTCCCTGTCTCTCTCTCTCTTCTGTCTGTCTGTCTCTTTCCCTGTCTGGATGGGAACAATCGAGTGAATGAATTTGTACGAAACAGATGTGTTATTTCTCCCCCGTCCGATTGCATTGCAATTGTCTTTGGAAAATGCCTTTTTCTGTATTTTTGCCAAACCGCAAGACGCAATTGTCTGGCATTTCACCCCCAACTAACATCCAATCTCTTTCCCCTTTTGCCTTTCCCCAATCCCCCATTTAGTGCCAAAAATTAAAGTCCAAAACATTTGATAGACAAAAGCTCTGTCTGTATTTTTGGCTATTTTATGCAAATAAGTTCAATCACCTTTCAGTCAATCAGACAAACTGTAGCGGAAGGATCCCTCAATGGAGTGCAGAGACTCGTGCTGCTTTCCTTTCCCCATTCCTTTTGAATGACAGCTCGTCAATTTTGCGTTCCGAGCACTTTCAATTTATTTTGCAGTCTGTCCTGTCCCTTCCTCTCACTTGAGTTATTTACCCTTTTGCCGCTGTCACAATCTGCAACACCCATCTGGCTTGATGGCCAGAAGTCTCCTGGACATGGTCTGTCTGTCCATCTGTCCGTCCGTCTGTCTGTTTGCTCGTGTGTACGGTCGGATTGGCTGTCAGTTGGACGGTCAGTCTGTCACTCAATCGAGTCGAGAAACGAGAATCGAGAATTGCGAATTGAGAATCGAGTAACGAGTTCGTCTTGTGCTTGCCCAAAGGATTTTCAATCGAATCTGTCAAATATCACAACCTTCAATCAAACCCAAAAAAAAGCTCTGCAGCTCATTTTTCTTTCTCTCTCAGATGATGGACTCCAAGATGATGAAACAACCCCGCAGGACACGCATGTGACAACAAACGAATTGACAATGGACAATGCTGACAACCCTGACAAGCAGCATACAAATCGTCGCACACACAACTAAATATATATATATATATATGGAAGGAAGGATAAATCATGCCATCTATCGATGTCATCCTGCGATATTTCATATTTTCAATTTATTTTTGCAATTTATTCCAACACATCTGAAACAATTTATGAGAAATAGTTGAGAAAGTGATGCAGAAATCACTGTCAATAGATCATAGGGTTGTCAGCGTTTTTAATTAGACTTGGTTAATCTATATGCTGGTCAGAAGTGCAACCTGGCTAAGAAGAAGAAGACAACCAGCCAGGACATTTGCGAGGACAGGACATCAAAGTTAAGAGCTCTGCAGTTGACGAAGATGTCAGCACAGTTGACGACAGCTGCTCCCTCTCTCTCCCTCTCTCTCTCTGTCTCACTCACTCACTGTCTCGACACACATATTTTTCTATTCTTTAGGTTTTTGCTTTCATACGCCACTTGCTTTTCATTTATCACAAATCCTTTATCTATCCACTCAGGGACATCATCTTGCACAACAACTTCGCAGCAGCGACAACTTCGTCAGGCCAAAACGTCTTGGCCATAGACTAGACCCTTACCCCCCCTCCCCTTCTCCTCCTTCTCCAATCCCCTCTGACCTCTTGGCATAGTCAGTCAGTCAGTGAGGCACCCGCATGTGCATTGGAGCAGATAACAAAGATCCTTCAACGGATTGACAACTGGAGGCGAGTAACTTTGTAATTTCTCATGCTTCAAAGTCGAGACGCTGACGCCGCCAACAAAACAAGCACACTTCACTTTTTTCCTCTTTTTTCTCTACTGCTCAGATCCGTTGTGACACCCTTTAAATTGTGAGAAAATAGAGCTTGGGGTATACAGATATTGTCATTCAATATGAACCCAATTTTTGGAATGGAAAAATTCACTTAATTGGAGAATAAGTAAGTAAATGAGGTGAATAAAGTCAAAGAATTAGAAAACAAATTTCAAATGGATCTAAGTTGATATGATAAATATCTAAAAATAGAGGTAAAAATATAGAATTTTTCTTAAAAAGGCAAAAAAATATATTAAATGATAGATAGATAGATGGATGATAGATGGAGCTATAAACTGAGCTTGAGAAATTTATTTAAAAACAGCAATCAATATTTTTATAATAAACAAAAAAAAAAAATAATAAAAAAAAAATACAAATTTGTAAAATATATTAAAAAAGATATAGATAGAGATGAAGATGGAGATTTTAAGTACCTTAAAATTATTTATAAAAGAAATAATATCTGGAAAAGATGCTGAGATATAAAATGCATGTTGTTCTCAAATCTGAAGGAGAATGGAGATATAGATTTATAGACAGCGATAAGCATTTTGAAATAAATAAAATTTAATTAAAATAAGAATAATAAATTTGTATGGATCAAAATAAAAATATTTGGCAATTATATTCCATCAGAGAACTTATTTACTGCATCTAGAAATCTTTTTTTATGCCAAATCAAACAGTTTTTGATTTAAACCTCCATTATTTTTCTTGTAATGTAATGAAGTAAGGATTTCAAGGATATTAACTGTTCGCTCACAAAATGCATTCAGTTATAGCTCTATATACAGATACATATATGTATGACAAAATGTACATGTATACATGTACAGATGTATATAAATATATATATACGATATGTCTGTCCATCGGTTTGCATGCCACACTCTATCTGTATATGTGTGTGTGTGTGTGTGCATGTCCTTTGTGTTGCTGCAAAAGGTCCTTCATTAGAAAAATTTTCAACTTGTCATCTTTTTCGTCATGAACTCAACTCAATCTCAAGTCAAACCGACCAACGGCTGTTGCCTCCTTTGCTGCTCTTCAGCTTCAGCTTCAGCTTCTGCTGTCGCTTTACATCTCGTCAGGATGTTTCTCGTCCTTCCCCCTCCCCACCTTCTTCTGTCTTCCTCTTCCCCTTATCCCTTTCCCATCGCATGTGTGCCAACTTGTCCAATATTGTCCCTTTTCCTTATGCTTTTCATTTGTCCATCTTCTGCTTGTATTTCTACTTCATCTTCCTTCTTCCCCCCACAAACCTCATCCACTTTTGCAGTTCCCGTCGCATCCTTTTGCTCTCTTGGCTCTTGTGTCCTTGCCACTTCTCCTTGCGCTCCTTTTCAAATAATTTTTGTTGTTTTTGTGCCGCCTCCGACTGATGAAGGGTCCATCTGTCCATCCGTCCATCTGTCCATCCGATTCGAGGACAGAGTTCGTCACTTTTGAGTTTTTGGCTTGACGAACTTCGTCCTCTCGTTATCCTTGTCTCGAAAATTAAATAGAAATTTGACTGGCTGCTGCTGCAGGTTTTCCAGGTTTTCCTTCGACGAGAAAAACAAAAAGCAAATAACCAAAAAAAGAAGAAAAATAAGAAAAACTTTATAAAATTCCTGTTAATTGAAATGTTGATTTTAGTTGCGAGGCTAACAAATTGCAACGACACAAAAGGACTTTTGGACACACACAAACACACAATTACACACACACACGCACACACACACACACAAACGCAAATAGACACTTACATTTATGGTATAGATTTGAAAGTGCAGCATTTTATTGGAAGAAGCACAAAAGATTTCTATGGATGTCTTTAAATATAGAAATGTGCAATTACAGATAGATAAATATTAAGGACATGGATGAATTGCAATTTAAATTAAGGTAGAGAAAATATATTGTAAGGGAAACCGATTAAATTTAGTCGATATAAAATAAAACAGTTTTAAGCAATACTAAGTACGAAAGTTGAGCCATAATTAAATGTGGAATCCTTCTTAAAAAAAGTAATAATTTTGAACAACATTTAGATGTAGAATTTTTAAAGACATTGCACTAATAATAACTTATAGTTGTAGTGATAAGTATGTTAAGTAACATCAATTGGTAACATTTTTTTTTTTTATTTAAATAGTCCCCAACATAAGTTAATTTAAGAAATATTCCACAAACACGAAAAATTTTAGATTTTATAGGTTCAAAAAACTAATTGGTAGCTATATTTATTTAATTATATTTATTTATTTACATTAGTTAAGCTTAGAAATATTAACTCAATTTGAAATTTCTTAACCATTTATCAAATTATATTTATGTAACCTTCTTTCTCCCTCTCTCTCTCTCTCTTTCATATGCCTTCTTTCCTTCTATTCCTTTTGAGGTTTTATAACATATAAATTCTTAAAAAGTTGTAATTTTTTGTATTACACACAGTGTGTCACCCAAAACACACACACGTAACTGTGTGTGTGTGTGTGTGTGTGTAGCTTGCTTTGTCTGCGTTTATTGGACACGGTTGACATTTTGTCGAGTGCTGGACATTAACTGTACCGTTACATTATATTATGTGGCAGTGTCAACACAGCATCAGCAACAGACGGAAAGCCAAAGGTGGAGAGAAGAAGGAGGAGGAAGAGAGAGAGATAGAAAGAAAGAGAAAATGAACTAAAGTTGACAAACTGACGAACTCAGCGTCGCACGCACGCTTCATTCAATCTTTCAAACGGACGAGAGGGTCGCATCAACAGAAATGAATGAATGACCCAGAAGGATGAGGATGGGACAACAACAACCAACAACAACAACAACGACAACCACCCAGAAGAACGACAACAACGAGAGCAACACAACTAAATACACTTCAAAAGAATAAGTTGACAGCTGACGATGACTTGTCAGAGACAGGTTTCTATCCTTTCATACACACACACACACACACAACATAATGTGTCCCTCTGTACTCAGTCCAGAAATTGTGTCCAACGTCCAGACAATCAACAGAGGGATACAGAAGTAGGAGAAAAGGGGGAAGAGGGAAGGAAGAGGGAGACAGAGCCAACGCATGTCCTGCGATGCCTGTCGAGTTGACGGACATCGGACGACAAGTCCTCAACTTTACCATTCCCTCTCTCTCTTTTCTCCCCTTCTCCTCTCTCCTTTGGTGTGTTACCTTAGGGATAATGATTTTTCAGTCAAGTGAAAATAATTTTTAAAGTAAACACACACAATTTCAGCTCCTTTTGCCGCTTGCATAAATTTCCAACAAGACGCGCCTCAACAAAAGTGTGGGCAATCAACTTGTGTCCTGTTGTCCTGTTGTCCTGTGATGTCCTGTGTTGTCCAGTTGTGCAAAGGGGCGAACAGTTCTATTTGGGGCTACGAGCTTCAAGTTGACCAAATAATTGCGGTTCTTATGAAACTAGTAGAAGTACTTAGGCCTGGCCAAGTGCCAGTTGACCAAGTTTAAAAGCAGACTCAAGTGCAAACTGAGAACACTCTTTCAAGGGTAGAACGAAAATAAAATGGTGTTGATTAAAAGCTTAATAAAAATAATAAATACAAGTAATAAATATAAAGAATTAAAAATTAATTTAATGAAAATGCAAATAAAATGCAGTTTAATAAAATATACATATAAGTATTTAAAAAAATAAATAATAATTAGACCCATGAAATGAAAATATAATGGCGTTGATTGAAAGCCTATGGATAACTTAATAAAAATAATAAAATTAGAAAAATAATAAATAATATATAATAAAAAAAAAAAAAATTAATTGAATGAAAATGAAAATGCAAATGAAATGCAATTGAATAAAATAATATAAATAATAAAAAAAAGTAATATATAATTATTAGACCCATTTAGTAATTTTATATATTTTTAAAAGCAATGTAATTTTTAGCTTACAGTCGACAAAAATCGAGGATTGAATAAGAATTCAAGACAGTTAAATAAAATGATAAACTTTTTTTTTAAAATAATTTAAATAATGTAATTCAAATAATTAGGGCTATTTAGTAATTCAAAATATATTTAAAAAAAATAAAGCTATTAATTTGCAGTCGAAAACTATCAAGAGTTCAATGAGAATCAGTGCAGTTGAACAAAAACGGATTTATGTATATCTAAATAATATAATAGTTATATACCAGCACATACAATATATGAAACTAACAATTCGCTAAATAATTGAGCTTTCAATTTGCAGTCGTCCTTGGGTACGCTCTATACAATAATTTAATGCAAGCTGCCAAATGAAAATCCGTTTGCAGCTCAAGTTCAACGCTAAATAGCAAAAGGACAAGGCGAAAGAGAGGAAGAGAGAGGGAGTGAGGAGAAAGGGGAGTGAAGAGAAGTGGTAAAAGGACGTCAATCTGTCAACTGTCTCGACCCGTTCGCTCATTTGCCCAGACAGGATGTCAGTTAGCTCGTCTATCTGTCCGTCAGCCAGGCAGCCAGTTCGTCAGTCAGTCAATCACTCAATCAGTCAGTCAGTCAGTCAATCCATTTCATTTCATTTCATTCCATTCCATTCAATTTCATACCATGCAAGGACCTGAGGTTGAGTGCCTCGGTTCCGTTTAGTTTCAGTTTTGGACGAGGCGCTGTCAATTTAAAATAGAAAATTTATAGAGCAGACAAAATGATGGACAGCCATCGTGTGCATGTGTGTGTGTGAGTGTATACCCCTCTCTGTCTCTTTCTCTCTCTCTCTGTCTCTGTCTTTGAGGTGTGCTTATGTGTGTAAGGTGGACTCTGCAATTGTTACAACTTTGGCTGAATTCGAAGCCCAAAACGGAACTGCACTCGCCAACTGACTGACGGACTGAACTGACTGATTGACGGACTGGCAAATTGACAGACGGACAGACAGACAGACAGATTGATGGACAGATGAGATTAAATAACTTGTAGAGCTTTATATTATATACTCATATACTTACACATTATACAAACCTACGCAATGTCGTCCGCACGTAGCAAATGAATGCGAATCCTTCATCGTCCCGTGTCCTGCGAGTGTCCTGGGGGAAAGTTCTCCCTCTCTCTCTCTAGTCTCCATCTCGTGCAAAGTTTTTCCGCTCGCCACGACGATTTGTCAGTGCAAAACGAAAACTTAGTTTTGAGTTTTGCTTTTGTTTCCACTTGTTTCGTCAATCAAAATTACGTGACGTTTTCCATTCGTCTCGTCGACATTCAATGGACGTCATAAATGACATCAGACAGACACACATCAGGCGTGTATATCATATATATATATATATATATATTAAACAGATGGGTCAGGCACGTGTTCACGTCTAATTTCGTGGCTGGTTTCAAGTTACGGGATTTCGAAATGAATCGAAATAAGTGCAGCGTGTAAGAGATTCCAAATCTGGAACAGCTGTAAATATTGTAAGATATTCTTAAGAATATCTAAAATAGCTAAAACATTCTTTAAATGTTTACTTTAAGATCAATAATATTGATAGCAATTCAAATATTTGTTTACATTAAATCAAATAATAATTTTAAATGCATGAAAAATAATATTCATCAATTTATGTTCATTTAGATACAAGATTTCGTACTCGAGAAATTTATTTTGATTATTTTAACGATAACACTATGTAACAAAAATAAAAAATTTCTCAGTTCTTGGGATGTAATTGTTATTTCCTAGTCTGTTATGTCTTAAAAGTATGGAAACCACCTAAAATTCCTCGGAAACTTTGCTTTCATCTTTACTTTACATCTTTGCTTTACATCTGCAGGATACTTGCAACGTATTTTTCAAAAAAGCGCTGCCATGGTCACAAAGCAAAGTTATCTTGGGACAATAGCTGTTTTCTATACTTTTGGGACCTAACTGACTAGTAAATAAAAATTACAACCCATGGACAAAAATCTTGTTACATAGTGTAATTAATCTAGGCACGCTAAAAAAAATATTAAAATGTCATTAAACTTAATTATTGTATTATATTATACGTATATTATAGTTTTAAATGCATGAAGAATAATATTAGTATATTTATAATCATTTATGAACAAAATTTCATATTATCATATTATTTTAATATTTTAAAGATAATTAATTTAAGTACAATAAAATGTTTAATAAATTTACAATTTAAAATGCATTAATGAAAGTAGACAAATTACTAATTTCTTTATGATAATTTAACAGTTTGGAGTGCATATAGTATTTTTATCACATACTCGTATCGCACACGACATAAATTGGTGGCATCCGACAAGTTGATTGATAGATTTTCCTCACTCGGTGGAAAGCAAAGTCGAAAGTCGAGCGGAAGTGGCACTTGATCCGAGAACGAACTGATGGTTCAGTTTATTCCATTTTGGCTTTGCTTTGGCCATTTGCTCGATGATATATCACTGACATCTGACAAAATATGAAAAACTAAACAGTGAGTGTTGTGAATACTCTTCCCTCTCCTCACACTCTCTTTGCCCCTTTCCATGCAGTTGGTTTAAAAAGAGGCCTCCACTTGGCCGAGGCGATTCGTGTGAGTTTTGGATGCGGATGGATTTTGCGAAACAAATGAAGCAATAAATTTTGCTGACAAAAAACACTGCATATATTTGTATGTGTGTGTATGTATCTATGTATGTCTGGCAGCAAGTACATGCCGCTAAGTACGCGGGAATTTAGACTAAGTGCCTGCATGAGAACATGAACATGAATGTGGATGTGGATGGATTATTATCCCCCAGTACTGAATCCGAAGTACTGAAGTTGACGCTTGGATGCGGACGTGAATTGTGAATATATATATGTATATATGTGTGTGTGTGTGTGTGTGTGTGAACGTGAATGTCGACATGGCCAAGTCAAGTCAAGTCGAGTCGAGTAAAGTCGCATAGCCGACCGTGTGTGTTTATATATCACTCACATGTATGTCAGATGACAAACAACTGACAAGTGACAAGCTTCACCGTCAACGTCGCCATCGCCATCGCCATCGCCATCGTCGTTGTCGTCTTCTTCTTCTTCTTCGGCTTCTCTCTTAGTTGCATGAACTGAACCGATGCTCTGCACAGTGGAACTCAATTAAAAGTGGGTGAAGCAGGCAGCTTCCATATAAATTATTGGCATGTGTGAAGTGGTTATTTATTATTAAATTTAATCTGAAGTAAAAATTTAAAGACAGATAGAGAGGAGTTATAAAATATATTTAAATAATACAAATGATAGTCAGAAATTAGTTATTTATTTGATGGAATGTATTCCCACATATGGATAGGTATTGGGTTGTCAAGGGGTAAACTTAAAAAAAAATGGAAAAGCATTTATAAAAATTTTATAAATTTAAAAAAAAATTTAGTACACAAAATTTTAAGATAGAATAGAATCAGATTTGAAATTCTCTACTTATGATTGCTAAATTTCTTCAACACACAATTAAGATCGCTTCAGTATTATTTAATGTGGAATAATCAAAGATTAAAAAGATTGAAAATATGTAAAAAAAAAATCTATTTGAAAATTTTAGAACAAAATCAATTTTTGATCAGGGCAATAAAATTTCAATTTCTGAATTTGTGAATTGTGAATATTGCGATGCTAAATTTTGCGATATATCGTTTTTTCTCATTGGTGATTTTTATATCCGACGTTCAGATCAGTCTTTGACAAGGTTGCACATTATGTTGCCTTTTTTCAGTTGTTTCCTCATACTTTAACACGATCGCGATCTTCGATCAATCTGCTGTCATGCAAGTTGTCATTGCATTCCACTGTGCGAATGCAAAAACTGACGAGTCTCATGGTGACATTATCTTTGTGTTTCTGCTCTGTTTTTTCGTGGTTTTGGCAGGGAATTATGATGATTATGATGATGAACGCGTGGTTGTCCGATTTGCTCGGCCGCCTCTTGCCAATTGCAGTGCGGTTCCCTCACGGTTCCCGCTCCCAGTTCCCTCCTCGGTTCTCGACGGCAATCGCGGATTGTCAACGTGACAGCAACGACGTTGGCCAAGTTGAAGAAATGTGGCAATTCTGAGGAATTTCCTTTTGCCTGCCAGGCAATTGTCTGTGTGCGTCTGTCTGTCTGTCTGTCTGTCTGTCTGTCTGTCTCTGTCTGTCTGTCTGTCTGTCTGTCTGTCTGTCTCTCATCTCTGTTGGGCTCAGTCAGAAAATCCGAGTGGCGAGACGCATGTAAATCACTTTATGCCCTGGCAATCCGAGTGTCAAAATATTAAGAAGCCCAATTAGACGTTGCCACCTGTCAGCAGTTCGTCATTTCCATCCACGAATATGACATTCATTCATACGCCACAGTGACGAAGTAGACGAATCGACTCAGCTGACGATTTATATAGCTCTTCTGGCCCGCCTGACAGACGGACAATGCTATAAGTCCATCCGTCCGTCCGTCCAAATGTCTGACAACGGCCATAAAAGCTGCAACCAAATGTTGCGCGGATTTATGAATTTATGTTTTATTTTAGTTCTGGCCAAGAAACATTACATACATATTTATTTATGACATTTTCCGTGTCCCAAATGCTAACAACAAATCAAGTAAGTAGAGAAATCGTCAGGCATTTAGTTCCTATAGTTTTGAAGCACTTTATCGAAAATTATAGCATATTATAATAAATTTAACAAAGATTTCAAAAATTACAAAGCAGGAAAAATATCGAAAAATTCCTAAAAAATGAAAACTTCCAAATAAAAAAGGTTTGGATGCAGATCTAAATGAGACGTCAAACTATGATCAAATTATATTCCGATTGAAAATAGACTGATTTTTGGTAAAGTTATGAAAATTCCAAGTTTATAAAAAAAAGGTAAGCATGGAAAAAATCGAAAATATTTGAATTGTTCAAATAAAAAAATGTTTAGATGCAGATTAAATATAGATTTCAAACCATATTCATGAGATTGATATTTCGTATGAGTTTTGAGTTTTGATAATGTTATGAAAATTCAAAGTTTTCGTTAAACTGTTATATCGAAAAATTTCTAAAAAATTAAAAATTTTCACATGAAAACAGTTTTTATGGAGATTAAATTAAGAGATTAAACCATAATTAAATATTCCGCAAAGAAGTCGGTCGAGTTTTGGAAATTTTTTGAATACTCAAAGTAATCGAAAAAATGTCAAAGGGTAAGCATTAGTAAAAAGGGAAATGTATCTAAGAAATATAAAATTTTCAGTCATACATTTTATTGAGTCACGAAATTTATTTTATTTCTGTACATACATGTTTTAGTGCTCGTTTTAGTGTGCTTGCACTGTAGCTTCATTCAACTCGAACCGAATACGTCTACTTAAGTGATCTAATGCATGAGGTTGGCCATCGTCTTGGCAGAGAATCACTCAATCAAAGCGAAGCAGCGAGACGACAATGACAACGGCAACGACAGCGACAACGACAACGGCGCTGGCAACAACAACAACATCAACAACACCAACAACATTATCAACAACAGCAACAGCAGCAACACTAACAACATTGGCACTTACCACAACCACAACCACAACAACAACAGTTGTCAGTCTGCCGTGCGATATGAGGCATTCCTTCTTCTTCTACTTCAATGTTGTCTTCGTTGTCGTTGTTGCTGTTGTTGTTGTTCCTCTTTTTCGGCAGACTCTTGTTGTGACAGTCACGGTGACAATTTGCAACAACGCGTTGCAAGTGACAACATCGCATGATGGGAATAATATGGCGACCAAGTCGATTCCGACAACAGATCTGCAGAGTTCCTTGCACTTAACAAAGTTGTCGCTCATTTGACACATATTTGGCAAATTTGGATACGCCAAATTGCAGCCAAGTGTTCAAATAAATGTGCACATAATTGTATATATGAAAATACTTTTAATTTGTAAATTTATTGAATTGAATGAGCAATTGCTAAATTCATTATTATGTAAGATATAATATATGTAAAACTTTATTAATTTATGTTTTTAAATATTAAACAATTAACAATTATTTATTTATTTAAATTTTAACTTATTTATTTTAATATTCATTTAATTTTTTTGAATTTTAATTTTAAATTTTACTTAAAGACCCAACTGAAAATCCTGGGAGTTAATAAGAATACTGCAACTGTATGTATATTAAATAAAATTTAAATAATAATATATACAAAATTATATGAAATTATTATTAATAAGAAAACTATCCTATACATTTGATCAATCTAAGTTCGCTTTATAAATGCTCAGGGTCAATCATTCGTGTGCAGCTCTTCCTGGTGCTGCCTGCTCAATCAAGTTAATGTTTATTGTTTACTTAAATACTCTCTAAAATATGTGTCTACATTATGATAAACAATTCGCCCCAACGGGGATAACGACAATAAATCCACGGGCTGACGTTGTGGCCAACGCCAACGCAACGCGGACTTGGACACGGACACGGACTGAAGCTCAGAAGGAAGCTGAGATGTGGATGGGAATGTGAATGTGGATGTGGATGTGGCTAAACTGGCTGGCGATGGGTTGTGGCAGGCTTTGGAGCTTGAAGCGCATTTATTATTTGATTATAAACAGCAGCGAGCAGAGCAGCGAACGGCGAGTGTCGAGCGGGGCCATAAAAATCACCTACTGACAGATTTATTACACAGCCAAAGCAACTCAACTCAACTCGGGGCAACTGGGCAACCTCTGGCCAACTCTGGCCAGACGGCAGACGCTTTAGCTTTGACAACAAACAGATACGGCAACAAGCAACAACAGCAGCAATCGCTGTCAGTGAGCAACTGCAGCAGCAGCAGCAGCAGCGACGCCAGCAGCAGCAGCAGAAAGGCGACCGCAGTCGCAGCTCGCAGCTCGCGTCCTCGAGCTCATCATCGTCATCATCAGGCAGCGATGCTGACAGCTACACGGCAACGCCATCAGTGTAATCAACTTGGTGTCGGACTCGGAGGCGAGTTGGAGTCGGAGTCGAGTTGGAGGAGAGCAGAGAAGACGGAGTAGAAGCTCAGGCGACTGGTCACCACTTTATGGGTGGCATGTGAAATGTTTGCCGCCGTTCTCTGTCCCATCTTCCCTTGCCCTTCCCGTCCCTAACTCTTTAGCCTCATTAAGCGCACAAATTTCGCAAACAACAACAACAAAACTATCGACGGCATTTCGAAAGCGAGAGACTCTGCGATAGATTAGCATAACATCGGATTAATAACAAGGCCGATAGGTGGATGAATGTAAATCTAGACTGTGAAGCGAGAAGACTACAGAAGATTTGAAGAATTGTACTTTGAGTAAGAATATTCTATACAAGAGATAATAAAAGTTATTAATATACAGAGTTATATTATTTTACAGAAGGAGTTTAGTTAATTTAGAGAAAGGGATTAATAAAAATTTATGTATTATTTGCAGAATAATTTGAATGTTTAGGATCTAGAGAATAGAGATAAACTAGAACAGCGGTGGGCACGAAATCTGAATTGGGGAGCGGCCGCTAGCTCCCGGAGCCACTGTGTGCCCACCACTGAACTAGAAAATTGTATAATCCTTAAGGTGCTTTCAGACGAGGATTTTTTCACCGACACTTTTCACCGTAGGTGAATTTTGCCATTCACACAATTCGTATCGGTTGTCAAACAAAAATACCATCGGTTTATGTTCTCACAGAACCTGGTCACACTTTGAAAAGTTTCATACAAAAATTCCTCAATCTAGTAGGCATCTGACCGACACAAAAGACCGATGGAAATAGGACGTGTTCTATTTCCATCGGTGAGCGTCGGTTTTTCACCGAAGCTTTAAAATTTTGTGTGTTCACACGAAACCGACAGTTTTTTGACAAAAAGTGTCGGTGACAAAATCCTCGTCTGAAAGCACCTTTTTGAAAATTAATCCCTATAAATATGTACGTCAATCCATTTCCGAGAAAGAATCGAATGTGTTTTTTGATGTTAATTTTTGACAGTGTTTATTTTTAATATTATTTTATTTATAAATCAATATTTTAATCAATCAAATACTGTAAAAGTAAAGTTAAATGTTTTTCGTATTTTATGTTTTTAAGAATAGTTGCAACCCCAAATTATTCTCGAAAAAATTTCAAATTATCAACTAATTTAAATATATTTCATTAGTTTTTAATTATTTATTTTTTCCACACTGGAAGTGAGACAACTTCAATCAACCCAAAGTCGTTGACTAGCTGAGAGACTCGGCTTCGAAACAGAGCATTCAAATAAGGCAACTGGCGACAATTTCAATGACAATCAACGTTGGATTGGACTTCCATGGACTTCCTTTTAATTCGACTTCAATACTCATCAATGACAAAAACTGTTTTAACTACAACATGACAGAAGGTAAAAGAAATCTCTGTGCAGATTTGCGAATGGTGTCGAAGAAGGAGAGGGGAATATGGGGGATCGGAGAGGCAACAGGAACAGGGAACAGGCTGTGACTGTGACGGTGGCATCCCAAAAGTGTCAAATGTGTTGTGTGATTTATGCAGTCAGTCGCATGATTTGTTTGCAGTCCGTCTACTTTTCGTGTTTATCTGCAAAAATATGAGAAAGATAAATTGACGATGGTCGCAGTCGCAGCACAGACTTGCCATCCAACTGTCTGTCGTCTGTCTGTCCGTCCGTCTGTCCATTTCTCCACTTTTTTTTCGCAATCAGTTGGCGATTTTCACTCGGCAACTTTTACAGCTGTCCACAACGTCGGCTGCTTTCATTCGTCACCTGGTCGCTTGTAATTTTTCAGGTAAATTATTGAAACGTCCCTAACGATGTCGACTCGACTTGGAGTCGAGATCAAATCCGATGCGATCCAATCCAATCCGATTCGAGGAGATCCGCTGGATCCATTGGATCCGTTGCATCAGGAAGTATGCGAGATGTTGCAGCACTTTGATTTGTGTGCCAAGCCAATGAGTTATACTCACAAACATGAGCGAATACGAGTGTGAATACGAGTGTGAATTCGAGTATGAATACTCGCTGCAAGTGTTGCAGATTCCGATCTTTGGCTCTTAGTTGGGTGCTAATTTATTAACACGGCCTTTTGGGGTCGCGACAGATAACTAGGCTTATTTATATGGGAAAGAAGATCCCAGTTAACTGGGTCAACAGAGTTTAAGACAGAGAGAGAAAGAGAGAGAGAGAAGTCCTTAACAGGAATATCATGTGTCAAACTAAATACAGAAAGTGAATGAATTGCATATTAAACTGTCAAAAACATTTATATTCTTTGATTAATCTTTAGAGAAAGTTGTGCTGCGATTTATGAATAGGTTAATAGAATTCTTTAATCTAAAAGCGGAACAAAACTTGTATAAATAAATTAAACTAGTAAGAATTGAATTGGGTAAAAATTAACTTAGTTTTTAGCTTTATAATCAAATTTGTTGCGATTAAAGAAGCTTAAAGCTTTCAGAATCTTTGGAATCTAAGCAATAAAAAAGCAAATATAATATTTTTCATAATAATACATCTATAGGCATAAATCTGAATTAAAGTCGGCTGTCAATATAAATTAAATGGGTATGGAGAGATATTGAAGTAATTCCAAAATTATTAGTGAATGGAAGAAAAATCAAAGTTTTAATCAGAAGAACTGGCCAATAATAATTCTTCTGTTCAGATAAATTGCATTTAGGCCCGTTTTTCAATATTGAGCTAAAACTTATTTTGACGTAAAATAAAACCAAAATTAAAATTAAACATTGAATTTTAATTAAGCTGAAATATGAAATAGTAGAAATTTAAGTTTAATTTCATAATAAATTTTATTAAAATTTTGTTAATTTCAAACATTAAATTTAAATTAAACTGAAATACTTATGAAATAGTAGAAATTTTAGTTTAAATTCATAATAGATTCTTACATTTCTTAACCGGAAAAGGGTTTCATTTAAACTTTACTTGGCTGTTGCATAAATATTTGGCTGTGACTATGTGAGTGTGTTAATTCCAGGGGAACTGGAAGACTTTGCACAGTGCCTGTCAAAATGGCATTTCTAAATGGACGCCATAATCAAGCGCTAATAACCTCATTTGTATGTCCAAGCGGGCCATTAACTTTTCATTTGCCACGCGAGAAAAATAAAGTGAACATTGAGCAAATGCAGACAGACAGAGAGAGAGTGAGAGAGAGAGAGAGAGAGAGAGAGAGAGAGAGATGGACGGACAAGAGATGCAGATTGTCCAATGGAGTGTTTTGCCAGTCACACATCCATCTACCTCTCTCTCTCTCTCCCACTCACACTGTGTTTGGCTGTCTCTCTCTCTGGTTAGCTGGACATGAAAGTCGCACTCTCGGCCAGGCCATAACTTGCGTGAAACATGTTAATAATTTACAATTTGGTATTCATAAATAAAATGTCATCCGCGAGACTCCTTCGACTTGGTCCCCGACTCTCTTCGTCTCTCCCTCTCTTGGCCACTTGGCCACTTGGAGTCTCTTGGCCACTTGGAGTCTCTTGGTAATGAGCGAATGTTGATTGAGGTTATATTTCATGGCAAATGGGTGCCCGTTGTTGTTGTTGTTGTTGTTGTTGTTGTTCCTGTTCCTGTGTCTCCTCTGGCAGCGCTTGGGAAAGTCAAAGTCTCGCCTCATCGTGTTGCACAAAGCGCATGTTAACTCGCAGTCGCAGTCGGCGTCGCTGTCGACGTCGCAGTCGCAGTAGGTTGACGTTTGACACAAAACAAAAGTTGCCCCGCCAAGCGACTAAATCCGCCAACTGACATCGTAGAGCAGCCGCAACAACTTCAAACTGGCAACTGGGAACTCGCAACTTGCAACAGCGCCTGCGTCTCGAGACTCAACAACGTGCAACGTGCAACTTGCAACTTCAGTCGCTGCCTTGGCTACTGAACTGAACTCAGCTCAGCTCTGATTAAACTCTGGCCATTTATCGTCATTTATGGTAATTGTTTGAATTGCAATAAGTGGCAACTCAGCCTCAATGGCAGCAATGGCAACTCTGGTTCTGATTCTGGGATTGAGCGCACACACACACACACACACACACACACACATACTTACACTCACACACACACCCTCGATTCATCTGAGCAGCTTAGCAGGTCAACCAATTAGGAAACCAATCGAAATCCAGACGGAATTATTCTTCTTTCAACTCCATAAATACACTTCTCATTATTTATTCGAAAATACGAAATGATTTCTTATTCAGGCCTAAAAAGATTGGTATTTGGTGTGAATTAATTGAGGATGAGATACTGCACTGGACTTTCATATTATTCGATTTATTCGAAATAATTCAAAGGGGTTTGCTTCTAGACAGAGAACTTATTCATATGCAAATCAGGTCAAAAGCTAGTTTTTTTAGAAAAAAAATAAAAAATAAATGTTAAAAGTGTAAAGAGAACTAGCTAATTAAGCACAGACTTTTACACAAAAAAATCAGGAAAATTAGATTCGAATCAATCCGATGTAGTGTCAGAAGTTCGGTAATGTGATTATACAGTCATTCACTTCTCCGCAAGTTTTTTGGACTTTTTCAGTGTAATCAAATGCTTTGAGTTTTTTTGACAATTTTAATGCTGAGTGGTTGAAGTGGTCGAGAATGTTAAACTTGACTTTTAGGATTATTTTCATCTGTCTAGAAATAAAATGATTTTCGATTTTTTTTTGATGAAGCGCTTTTTTTTGTTTAATATTACTCAAATAACTTATTAATTGTAAGCAATCGATTTAAAAAATCTAACTTTCATACTCAAATTATTTTTAACAACCAGTAATTACTACAAACTGATCTACAGAAAGAAAACTTTCCATTTCCCTTAAAAGAACAGAATTTATCATAGTTCATTTCCCATTGGACTGTGCTTCTATTGTCTATCACTTTGTCAGTTTTTAAACTGATTTGTTTCATAGTTCAGTTAAATTATTACTTTAAGTTATTTTTTTATATTTTAGCTAGTTAACTTAGATTTAATTTAATTTTAAAAACGGGTTTTAGAATTATAAGTATATTAAAGAAAAACGCATTTGATCGCCTCCGATTACCAAGTCCGACTTTCCACTTCTCAACTGTATGTTTTTAAAAACTGTATCCCATCGCAATTTGTTAGTTTTTGAGTTGCGCTATCGCTGTCTCGCTATCTCAAATTGGATCTTGGCTAGATAATAATTCGCGCAATGTTCTGGCATTTGGCAGACTGTCGACTTGTCACCAAGTGCCGTTATGCACGATGGGTGACATTTAATTGCAAACAGATACATTTTGTCAGGGCCAAGTGACATGAATAGATGCAGCCAGCAACTCTGTATCCGGCAGAGAGAGAGAGAGGGAGTGTGAAGAGAGATAGAGAGAGGATAGAGAGAGAGAGAGAACTGGCAAATTAAGTGGGTGCTCATGCAGCTTCTTTTGGGGGAATGTGAGATGAGAGTTGGGAACTGGCAACTGGGAACTGGCGACAACGTGGCATGTAGATGCTTCAGTCACTCAGACAGTCTATCAGTGTAAATGTATCTGTATCTGCATCTGTATCTGCATTTCCATCTGCATCTCCGTCTGTCTGTCTGTCTGCGAGACATTTCCGCGTGAGAAATGCGCAATTTCTGTTTATTTAATGCCAATGCATTTCGAATGCGACGCCAACACGCCATCAGTTTTCAATCAGCCTGCTGAATTGTCATGCCTCCCCCTTCCCTCATGATTTACTGCGCACTTGTTGCACCAACAACAACAACAACAACAACAACTACAGCTAAAAATCACTTTGCAACTTTTGCATCTTCTCATGACGTTGGCCCCCAAAGTGGTGTCAACAGCTCTCAACGCGCTGACTGATGAGTTACTCATCCGGAAATGTTTTTCACTTGCCACTTGGCCGCCATCGCCAGCGAGGCCCAAAGCTCCCCCCCCCTTCCCTGTAGTTCTACTCCCAGTTCTTCTTCTTCGCCTTTGCAGCAAGTCCAAAAAGCCAACAAAGCGTCTTTGTCAACGCCTGACAAATTGGCCTCGCAAATTTTAGCCAAGAACCAGGCCAAAAACGTCGCCTCTGTCTGCTTAAGGGGCGTGGTGAGGGGCGTGTGGCTGTGGGCGGGAATCAGAGGAGGGGGGGAATCATTTAGTCGGCTTGTCTTAGCCGCTTTGTCTGCTTTTGTTTCAGTCTGCCACAATTATGAGTAGCCATATGGAAGCCATTGTGATAAGCGGCATTTTAAGCAGTGTGAGTGTGAAAAGGGATGTTGGAAAACGATGCAGAAAAGGAAGTAGAAATGTCCTTCAAGTCGGGGAAATTGAAAATGTGTTATGGTAATAGTTAAGTAATCAAAAAAAAAACAGATGTTACTGTTTAAACAGAATAAAACTATAATTATTAAGTGGTTTACATGGAACTCTGACAAGAGGCAGAAGTATCTAAAATCAGAATATCTAAATTAGGTTCCTACACTTTCCTTTTATTTATTTATTTATTTAAGAAGCCAAGACAATGATGCCTCAAATTGATTTACAAGTGCAAGTAAAATTAATTAAATTGAAATTGGGATAAGAACCAGGAAACGAAACTGTTATAAGTTTTCAATAAAAATTGCAAATTAACAATAATGTTCAAATTTATATTTTAAAGCTACGAAATAAAAATTATTTTTAAATTTTTTTGCAAAAGTCAAATATAATCATTAAAATTCAATTTTTAATGAAAAGTTGTAAAATAACACTTATTTCTGATTTTTTCATTAAAAATAAAAAAATTACTCTTATCAGAAATAAGTGTTATTTCACAACTTTTTATTAAAAATGGAATTTTAATGATTATTTTTGACTTTTGAAAAAAAATTAAAAATAAAAATTTAGTTTGATTTACATCTTATAAATTGAAAATATACGATTTTGGCTGATATCGATAGTTCCGACTAAAATAGGAATTTCGGTGTATACCATTTTACTGTAGCATATTTCCTTCACATTGATTTTTTTTGGTTGAAATTAGCATTCATAACTCTTATTTTATGATGATAACTAAGATAAAAACTAAAATAAATTCAAAGACTACACGAAATTACATTTAAATCTATTAACGACATCGACACCAAGGAAAGTTTTACCTTAATCTTGAATGCTGAAGAAGAAAATGAAATATATGAGCAGTAAATAATTCAACTCAATTAATTTATACTTACTTTCCATTATCTAAGAAGTCTTTGTCCAGTTCTATACTTGAAAATTACTAGATATCCGTCAGAGCGAGAATTACGCGTATGCAAATATTTATACAAAAATCCAAAATATTTATCCCATGACTCGTGGCTCATTTGCTTGTTTCTGGGCCAATGCCGAAATCCTTGACTTGACTTGGCGGCTGCCACCAGCAGAAGGAGGGAAGGGGGAAGGGGGCAGCCAAATGTGAGGCATGAAGTGACATGAAGCGATGCAAAATGCATTCCCAGTGATGATGTGATATGTTGTGTTGATGCTGAAGCTGAAGCTGGAGCTGAAACTGATGTCTCCTCCATGTTGTCGTCGTTGTCGTTGTCGTTGTCTCGTCGAGGATGAGCTTGATGAGCATGATTACGAGAGGGAGAGAGACAGCTGAGGGGAGGGAGGGACAAGGACAGACTGATGCTGCTGCTGATGCTGACAATCTCGGCTGAAACTGATGAGGTTAACAACGATGCTGGAGATGATGAGCCGTATTATGTTACGTTGTCTCTGCCACGGAGCAGAGCTTCCAGCTCGGAGCCTCGTGTCATAAATGTCGCACGCCACGTTACTGATGCCTGTGATTATGCCGCAGTCTATCTCTCTCTATCTCCTTCCCCTCTCTCAGCCATCTCTATGTTTGCCTTGGTAATACGTTGCGCTTCAGAGACAGTGGAGCGAAATTTGCATGCGCACGAAACGTCATCGAAAATGCATCATTAGCAGCTGGGAATTGGGCAAACAAGTCTATTTGTCGCCTCCGCAGCGAAGACAGCGCAACTCACGACACGGCCACGACCACGACGTCGATATGCAAAAGACCCCCACCTCTGTTTACACTCCCCCTTTCTAGCCCCTCTTCAAGTAACTGCAGCACCCACGACTACGACTTGCAGCAACTGCAACCTGGAGGCAACACTTGTTGCCAGCGTGTGGCACTGATCTGTGACCTGCCGCAGTTGCCGCCGTTTCCGCCGTTGCCACCACAGCCCGCAACACTTGTACTTGCACTCAATTCAAATGCAAATGCCTCTCGGTTGTGGCATGCCACAGGCCTCATGTGAGCCACCAACAACTGAAGGTCGTCGGAGACATTTTGGTTAGGAATAAATAACAGGAAATTTCGCATAGAGGTAAACAAATTGTTCCGAATAAATATATTTTCTAAAATCAACCAACCACATACAATTTAGATGGTAATATTTTTATCATTAACTTTTAGGTATAATTAAAATAAGCTATTTAAGACCTAAGCAGACCACTGAAGATTTTTTGAAAGTTGTAATTAAAAGTAACATTGGATAAATTCTGCTAAAAAATTTCGTTTTTTTGTGACAAATTTCTAATGATAAATAAAATTACTTTTAAATAACGACTTATGCAATCTAGGAGGAAATGTTTTCTCCTTCACAACGAGGATATAATACCCAAGCAGACCATTGAAGATTTTTAAAAAAAAGTGTAATTATAGTATCAGTAGATAAATTCTGTCAAAAAATGTTTTATTATTGGGAAACATTTATACAGGCATGCCACAGAAATCTCTTTCACTTGACTTTCACGTCAATTTCATTTCTCCGTGCCACAGTCCAATCACCTGAACAATTTTGAGTGAGATGAAATCATCGCTCAATTCACTGGCGTCCGATGCCATGAGAATAATGTCACATTTTTTGTCCGAATTTTTGAATTTAGAGTTGTCGAGAAACTTTTATTGTTTGCCGCGCCAATAACTTTTAAATTTTTTTAAGCTATACAATATCAATTATTACATAAATAAATTGAATTATTTAAATTAAATAAGAATTAGAATGCAAATTTGATATTCTGTAATGATAAACTTTAAAAAGTTGCTAAACAAACCCTTGGGAAATTTAATCTGAGAAGGGGCCAACCCTAGCAGCCTGGTACGAAAAGGTTGATGAACATACTAAAAAACCTAAATCACACGACTTTCTGTGGCACGGAGAAATTTTCGAAGTGGAATTGCTTTTCTCTGAAATCGCTTTCACTAGTGATTTCTGTGGCATGCCTGATAATGATAAATTTCACGACTTTTTGATAAATTATAGGGACTTGCTTGGGTATAACATAAATTCTTCACATAAGAAGGAAATTCTTGTGCAGAATTTATTTTGAATTAAGTTTTTTATCAAGATCGAGACTGACGCATGGAGGGTCATCTCAAGAAAGGAGGAAGGAGGAGGAGCCCTGCTGGTACTTGGCATCGACGAGTTGGCCAGGGAAGACATAGTGACCAGAGGTCACCAGCTTTTCTTCCGCTTCGGGAAAATCCCCGTTAGCGGATTGAAAAAGACGGCGGAAAAGACCGCACCCGCGAGCGAGGATCTCCCTCCAGCGGGACTGAATTCGGAGCCGTCCCCGGCTGCGAGCGGATCCAGCGTCTGTTCGGCAGGTCCATCCAAATTGGTGGAGGATCTTGCCGAGGACGAAGATCTGGCGGATCTTACACTGGATCCCGCCGCAGTTGAAGAGATGGACCAGCAGCCGGCCATGTCGTCCCAGGAGTTGTATGACGAACTGGAAGAAGCGGACGTCACTCTGACGTCACGCGATGACGAGGGGAACTCCCGGCCCCCCTCGTCATGTGATATGGAGCCGCTGTTGTAGTGCGATGACGCAAGTCATCAGCACTAAGCTAGCCCAGGTGAACATCCACCGTGCGAAGGCGGCCTCTGCCGTCCTAGCCAGGATGTTCACCACCCAACACCTCGGGCTAGCTCTAGTACAGGAGCCATGGGTCAACAATGGCATCAAAGGCCTGTACACAGCGGACGCAAAGGTAATCTGGGACCAAAGAGACCCGGTACCTAGAACATGTATAATGGTGAGGAATTGTATTAATTATACCATCCTTTCAGAATTCCTAAGCAGGGACTGCGTGCCAATAGCAGTGCAGACGGCTGGAAGCACCCGTACCACCGTGGTGGCCTCGGCGTATTTCGCCGGCGATGAAGCCTGTCCGCCACAGGAAATCATTGGACTGGCAGAACATTGCGCCAGGGAGAAGCTCCCCCTGATCGTCGGGTGTGATGCCAACGCTCATCATGTGGTCTGGGGAAGCACAGACACAAACACAAGAGGTGAGTACCTTCTTGACTTTATATTTAGATATAATTTAGAAATTGGAAATGTCGGTGCCACACCGACATTCGTAACTAGAATCAGGGAAGAAGTATTAGACATCACCCTGATAAGTAGGTGCCTTAAGCCACACCTAAGCAACTGGCATGTCTCCATGGAGGAATCTATGTCTGACCATAGAATTATCCTCTTTGAGCTGCAGGTCAACACAGACAGTAGCGCACCAGCCCGTAACCCTAGGAAAACAAACTGGGACAAATTTAAAACGACCCTACAACTCAATCTCTCCAATGAAGAGATGGGTATACCCCGTACACGATTGGAATTAGAAAGAGTTGTAGGCAATATAAACAGCAGCATAACAAATGCATTTGAAGAAAGCTGTCCTTTTGGAAGGAAGCGCATAGAAACGGACGCACCTTGGTGGAACGATAGCCTTGAGAGACTACGAATCATCACCCGTCGCCTCTTCAATGGGGCGAAAAGAGACGGGACTTGGGACTCTTACCGTGAAAGCCTGACCTCCTACAATAAGGAGATAAGAAAGGCCAAACGGAAGAACTATCGCGAGTTCTGCGAAAGTATAGAGAGTACAACCGAAGGTGCCCGTTTCCACAGGGCACTTTCAAAACGTACGCCTGAGGCAAATTTAGCTCTGAAACGAAGGGATGGCACCTTCACTAACAGTAGTGTAGCGAGACTAGAGCTCTTGTTTGAGACACACTTCCCGGGAAGTACCCCGGTACAAGAAGATACAGTCGATGCAAGAAACATGTCTAGGCCAGTGTCTGCCGACTGGAAAATCGCCAAGTCGACAGTCACAACAGAACGGTTACAATGGGCAATTGGTACATTCCAGCCCTATAAATCGCCAGGCCTTGACATGATATCACCATCCTTTCTACAGCAAGGGCAGGGCATACTCCTCCCCATTCTTAGAAGGATTATGATTAGTAGCCTTGCACTCGGATATATACCAAGAGCATGGCGTAGAGCTAGGGTGGTCTTCATCCCCAAGGCAGGGAAGAAAGATATCACCAGCCCCAAGTCCTTCAGACCCATCAGTTTAACATCGTTTTTGCTGAAAACGATGGAGAAGCTGGTGGACTACAAGATAAGAAGTACTCTTCTGATGCAAACTCCGCTGCAACCAATGCAGCATGCATACAGAGCAGGCCGATCCACGGATACGGCACTATATCAGCTACACCGCACCTTAAGCACAGTGGTTGATAATAAGGAGGTGGCCATTTGCGCCTTTCTGGACATAGAGGGTGCCTTCGACAACACATCTCACGGTGCTGTCCAGGCTGCCCTGACCAGGAGGGGCCTAGACACAACCACTAGCAGATGGATTTCCTCACTGCTGGCGTCTAGACAAGCCACGGCAACAGTTCAAGATAACACTGTTACTGTCACAACCACAAAAGGTTGTCCTCAAGGGGGTGTTTTGTCTCCTTTACTTTGGAGTCTGCTAGTAGATGAACTACTCCAGAAACTTGCCGGCTATGGAATTCAATGTCAGGGCTACGCTGATGACATTGTCATCATAGCACGAGGCAAATTCGAAGAAACACTCTGTGACATTGTACAATCAGGTTTGCGGATAACGAGTGACTGGTGTGGAGAGGTAGGCCTCAACCTCAACCCAGCCAAGACGGTCATCGTTCCCTTCACCAAAAGGTACAAGCTGCAGAGAATGAGGCAAATAAGGCTGTCAAACAGCATAATAGAAACAAGTAAGGAGGTTAAGTACCTAGGAGTCACTTTTGACAGCAAATTAAACTTCGGCTCCCATGTAAAGAACGCGATATCAAAGTGCTCTAGAGCACTTTACACATGTCGCAGTATAGCCGGGAAATCATGGGGCACATCACCGAAGATAATCAGATGGCTATACTTAATGGTAGTCAGGCCAATGCTCACATACGGAGCAATAGCCTGGGGTGATAGAGCACAACTCATCACCGTCAAGAAACAGTTGCAAAGACTGCAACGAATGGCCTGCGTATGTATGACAGGGGCTATGAGCACCTGTCCGACAGCAGCCATTGAAGTTCTAATGGAGCTCACGCCACTCCATGTGGTCATCAGACTACACCAAAGAGCGACTCTTCTAAGGATGGCACGGGATGGAGTTGGAAGTAGTCACATCCTTAGTCTAAGAGACGCAGAACTGCTATCAGGTGATCTCCCCTTGCTTATGCAACCAAGGGACGAGATGACAGCCGTACATACGTTCGAGCAGAATTTCGAAGTGAACCTGAGTAGCAAGAGAGAATGGACAACACTTGATGAGGTCCATCCTATGAGACAGCACACCATAAAATGGTACACCGATGGATCTCTCACAGACCAAGGCACAGGACTTGGAGTTGTGGGCCCTCGGATATCATACCATGAATCCCTAGGAACATATACCAGTATCTTCCAAGCTGAAGTATGTGCAATAGGGAGGTGTGCTGATTTTAATCTCAATAGGAACTATCGGAATAGGGATATAGCCATTCTATCCGATAGCCAAGCAGCCCTTCATGCACTCGATAAGGCGAAAGTAACGTCTAAAGTAGTGTACGAGGTACGAATCAAGCTGAACCAACTGGGATTGCATAATAGGCTAACCCTAAGATGGATCCCAGGTCACATGGATATAGCAGGGAATGAAATGGCTGACAAACTAGCCAGAATGGGGGCTAGCAGACCCCTAATAGGTCCTGAACCGTTTTGTGGAATTGGAAGTCACACAATTCGAGAGTACTTACGTAATGAAGAGAGACGACTTCAGCAGTCGCACTGGTCTGAGACCACAGGTCTCAGACAAGCTAAACACCTCCTAGGCAGCTACAACCCTAAGCGGTTCAAGCAGGCAATTTCACTAGGAAAGAACAGACTCAGAATACTAACCGGTCTGCTGACAGGGCACTGTAGACTGAGAAGTCACCTATCCAAATTGGGCATTGTAAGGAGTAGAACCTGCCGTTTCTGCAACTGTGAGGAGGAATCCTCATCGCATATACTAGCAGAATGCACTGCTCTATCTAGACGCAGATGTAGTCTTCTAGGGAAATATGTCATACCTATTGGGGACATTGTATACCTCAATCCGACCAAAATCCTCGACTTCGTGCGAGAGATCGGATTGATGGATGAGCTATAAGCTCAGAAGGGGGCACAATAGATCCAAAAGGGTCGCGGTGCAGGCTCCCCCCATTAATAATAATTTTTATCAAAAAATATTTATTTTTGAGTGTTATTTTTTATCGTTTATAGTGCGATATTAACCAAATGGTTTTTTCAAAATTTAACTGGATAGCTCTAAAATTGATGCAATGTAAATAGAGTTTAACTTCCATAACTCGAACTTCTTTAACTCGAATTAGAAAAATTATTCAAACAATTCTAAGAGTGACTGCAAAATAGAAAAAAAAAAAATATTAGCAAAAAATTTTTTTCAGATTTTTTAGAATTCTTTGGAGAATTTTTCTGCATCAAAATATTTTTTGTAAAAAATCTCAATGGGTACTTAATGGGTTAATGAAAGCTGTGCATCATTCAAACGGAATTTAAACGAAAGGGTGTACGAATAAATGTTGGTCTGAGTGTAAATAAAATAAAATAATATAAATTAAGTATAAAACAAATTTGAATTAACGAATTAAACTAATAAATTCTTTAGAATAAATAAGCTGTTTATTCGTTGACTCAGTCAATTACAGAGTTTTTATTTTCAGGGGGGGATTCTTCTACTTCCTTCCACGTCCAAAGCCGCCGCGGAACTCCACGTTTCCAGTTCCCGCGCCCACGTTGCCCGTCTTGTCCCCATCGTAGCCGCGTTCGGCACGGCGATAGGAGGCGCGGTCATCCCGATCCTTGGCATCGCGTGGTCCGCGGGAGCGGGACTCGTCCGTGGTGCGGGACATGCGAACCGGCTCCATGCGGCGCTGCAGGGTGGAGGGCACCACCTCGGCGGGCATGTGGAGATAGCCGCGCAGGAACTCGATGCCGTCGTTGTTTAGACACCAGTAGAAATGGCGCCAGGCCGCCTGCTCCGAGACATAGCCACGGGACTTCAAGGACTGCAGCGTCTTGATGACCTGCAGGTTGCTCAGATGCTTCAGCTCCTCGTCCACGTGACGCTTCTGCGGCGAACGCTCGGCGAACATGACTCCCGAGCGGAACAGCACGGTGTAAATTGCATTGCGATCACTTTTGTGCATGAACATTGCGGAAATAATTGGAGAAAATTTAATTTGTAAAATTAGAAAGAATTCTCGACTCCGATTTCGTGGCAGCTGCGAGCTTGTCAAGTTGTCAAAGGAAAGATTTTTACTTAAAGTGTTGAAAGGTGTTTAAAAAGTTGTCGATAACTCGCAGAGTTGCTTTGCGACTACAGTGTTGCAAACAGTGTTGCACGAATGTTAACGGTGTTGAAAGCAGCGTTGCCAACTGTGACCTTTAAAAAAAGGCAGATTTGAATAAGCATGTTTTGAAGAAATAATATAAAAATGTGTTTGTGTTTTATACCATTCTGTTATTTTATTTCTACCTTCTTTTCATTATAATTTAGAAATAAAATAAAAGTTTGCTTAAAAACAGTATCATATTTTTTATTTTTTCTTTAAAATATGATTATTCAAATCTGGCTTTTTTTAACGGACTAATTTTGGCAACGCTGTGGAGTATTCACATTACCTCAGCGTTTATTTTCTTCACCACACTCAGCTTTTAACTTTCTAATGTCGTTGATGTGACCTATTATAAAAATTATAATTGATATATAAAAGTTATTCCCATGCAAAAAATATAAGATAGGCTAAATTTTTCAGAAATTCTGTGTTTTATTTATTCTGTAATACAAATTTTTTCACTAGCTCACAAACTGTTGAACGAAGACATACAGTCAGACCAACATTTATTCGTACACCCTTTTTTTTACTTTAACAGCTATGTAAATCAAGTCTTCAAAGTAAAAAAAAATTTTGCAAAAATTTCCTTTACCCATTTGGTACTTATTGAAAATTTGAATTAAAAAAAAGTATATTTTTCAACTTTTTTCCTCGATTTTTTTCAAAAAATATTTTAATGCAAAAAATTTCTTCAAACAATTCTAAGAGTGACTGCAAAAAAAAAATTTTTTAAATTATCTTTGCTATTTTTATTTTTATAATTTTTTGAAAATCCTAAAAATTACTTTTTTAACAGTGACTCAAAAACTATTTAGAACTATTTCTAAAAATTTGAAAATGAACTTAATATTCAAGCTCCATTTTGAAGGCTTATTTGAGATTAAAGTCGGTTGGGCTGAGCATCTTTAAGATGCTAGGGTTAACAAGGACTTAAGTGTCCCAAGAAAACCCATTTTAATGGGCAAACGGCAGTAAAAGTCACCTCGCAGGAAACAGTCGTCGAAATACTCGTCCTTGTCCTTGTCATCGCTGGCATTCTCATTCCCATTTCCATTCCCATTCCCGTTGTCATTCTCGCTGTCGTCCTGCGTCCTTCGTGCTCGTCATCGTCGTCAGCAGCATTTTCATAATTAAAGGATTCTGAGGAAACGGCTATGCGCATCTATATTCATATATTGATAAAGTTGTAAAAGTTGAAAGTTGCGCAAAACAATAAAAATAAATTCTAATGAAGATGGCCGGACAGCATGGCGCACAGCAGCAGGACGAGCAGCAGGACGAGCAGCAGGACGAGCAGCAGGACGAGCAGCAGGACGAGCTGCAGGACGAGCATCTGGACACGGCCGGGCGCCATTTGTGCCAGCAATTTTCTGTTCTTACATAAGCAGCCCGAGGCAGAGCCAGATGAGGGAAAGGGACGGGAAGGGAAGGAAGGGAAGGGAGCAAATAGATGGTAAGTAGTGGGAGGCGAAGGCTGCACTTCCGTAATTCTGCAGAAGGAAAAGCGAGCAAAACAATCGAATAAACTGTCGGAGCATCAAAATTCAAACGTCAAAAGGAGGCAGATCCCTGCCAGAGTCCAGACCCCGACTCGTCCTGTGTAGCGAACCCACTGACAGCTATCCAGTCAAGCGTCAAAGTTCCTAATGCACACAACAAATTTCTTACACAAGTAGCAGAAGGAGCGAAGAGTAGAGACAGTGGAGAGAGAGGAGGGGGAAGGGGGGAGACAGGAGATGCTGGCTGGTCACTGACGGAGACGGAGACGACAACGACGACGCATCAGGCAGAATGTCGTGGACAAAATGACGTTGTCACGAAAATTGCAGAATATAAAATTCCTAGTTCCGGCGCCAGTTTCCAAGCCCAGTTTCCCCCCCAACCCTCAACCCTCAGCCCACAGGCCACCCAACAAATCTCAAACCACATGCACTTCCTGCGTCCGCCTGCGTCGCTTCGATTTTTTGTGCAAGGACACAGCGCAAAATACACTATAAAAATATATAAAAATAAAGTAAAAGAACGAGACGATGGCGCAAAATAGTAGAAGCGCAAATAAAGTAGGAGAAAGGGTCAAAAAGGTGGCAAGGCTGGCAAGAGACGACCTGAGTTAGGGTGGCGGGTGTGTGGCAAGTAAGAAACTTTTCAAAAATTATTGAAATGTCACGTAGCAACTTCTCAAATTGCAAAAATCCTGACGCTGTCGTTCAATGTGCTCTGCGGATTGATAGAGCGAGCCGAGCCGAGAGTCGAGAGTCGAGTCGAGTCGCAACTGGAGACATGGTTCTGGAAAAGGAGGCGAGGGACTGCACTTGTCGCTTGCAATACAGAAAGAGAGAGAACGAGAGAGAGAGAACGAGAGAGAGAGAAAGAGAGCGCGCGCGAGAATCAGATGCCGCAGTCTGGACTTGGACGCTGACACTAAGACGCCAGCTACGAACCCAACCCCACAGCTGGTTTCTACACTGATCAAAAAAGGATCTAAAATCAAGATTTTGGTCTCAGAACTAAGGACTTTGGTCTAAAAAATGGGTCGAGAACATGAAAATCTTGAAGTAAGAAAACACATCTTGATTCTAAGAAAGTTTCAATTAAGACCAAGTTCTTATTTTTAAGATCATAAATTCTTATGTTTTCAAGACCACAAATCGTAGTATAAGAATAAAACTTATTATTTTTTTTAGATAATAACTAGACCAAAAAGATTTGAATACTCAAGACAAAAAATCTCAAATAAAGATGATGACTTGACCAACGATCCAAGCCTTATGTCATCTTTGAGACGTTAGAACCAGTTGTGAATTCAAAGTCTCAAAAAGTGAAAAAATTTTAAGATTTTTGTTTTTGTTTTAAGAGAAAAAGATCTAAGATCTAAGATTTTTATTCTTATATTAAGATTTTTTAGAATAATATTCTTAGTTTAAGTGATTTGGTCTTAAAATGGACTTATATTAAGAACAAATCATTTAAATTTGAGAATTTTGTTTTTATATTAAGAACTTAAGATTTTCAAGATTAATATTCTTAGTTTTAGTCACTTGGTCTTCAAATATTCTTAATTCAAGAACAAAATTTTTAAGATGAATGTTCTTGATTTTAGAAAGTGTTCTTTTTGTCAGTGTAGGTCCAAGTTCCCAGTCCAGCTTCTAGTCGGGCGCAAATCCAATACACAAGCTTCAGTTTGCTTCCTCTCGTCAATTCCCATCCCCTTCCTCCCCTTCTCCTGCCCTGCTGGCCATGCGAACCGCAATTCAACGTGCGAACGACAGTTTGACCCGAGACATTTTTGGGTGGCAAAACATCATGATGATGGTGCAGGAGCAGGAGCAGGAGCAGGCTAGTGTCCTGACAGCGTCTTGGCCATTACGAGCACAATAACAACCAGGCAGAGAAGACAGAGACGGAGACTGAGACGGAGACTGAGACTGAGGCGGAGACGGAGACTGAGGCGGGAGTCTACTTCGACGTCCTCGTCAATCGTCAAATGTCGCCAAGGCGCTGTCAACTGCAGCAAAATGACGGGCAGAAGGACATTTGGACAGGCGAACAGGATGCGGATGCGGATGCGAAGTCGAAGACGTAGCCTGAGACGTAGCCATGTTGTCGCAGGCATTAGGCAACCAACAGCAAACCCAGACCTGACCCAACCCCCCTTCAACCCTCCCCCAACCCCCTCCCAACCCTCTCCCAACCCCCTCAAAACCCTACAAGAAATCTGCGAGCAGCGCAGAAAGTTTTCATGACTTTTCTTTTATTGCACATTTCAACAAAACGATTGATGGCTTCCATGACACACACAGCGAGCGAGGGAGAGAGCAACACCAGACGAAGATGGAGCGAGATGGAGCACAATATTCACAAGTTTCCTTGGGGTTATGGGTCGCAGGCAGAGCCAGTTGTCGGCACCGTCGGATGCTGTAATATGATGGCGCAAGGATTAGTCTGACGTGGCGCATTTCTTTTATACTTCTTAGTTAGACATTTTGTTTCATGTCGTCGTCGTCGTGGTCCCCCAGTCCCACAGTCCCCCAACCCCCTTTCAAACACAGTCCATGCTCGGCAATTTTATTGACGTGGCCCTCATCAATGCGGCGTCCACTGAGGCACTGAGAGGAGCTTCACATATGGACTTGTCTGTGGCTGCTTACAGCTGGAAGCTGGCACTTTGTTACTGTCCCTGAATACCCTTACCCAAAAGATAATCCCTAAGTTCCCTTCAGCTTATCGGGGCCAGAGATAAAACTAGAAATGAAATAGATAAAAACCTATTGAGATTGTGTTGCATTTTGCTAGTAAGATCTTAATAGAGAATTTATCTGTGAATTATCGTTTACAGTTCATCACAGTCACCAGTGATCTATTCTATAAAATATAGAATAAACCTCTAGACGATATTGACTTATCCTATTATTCTTTTTTAGAAAGATAACTTGGTATTAAAAATCTTTTTAAGGATCAATTTGATTGGAGACTTCTTTGAAATATACTAATTCATTCGATCCTCTATAGCAGCGGTGGGCACGCAGTGGCTCCGGGAGCAGCGGCTGCTCCAAGCTGAGGTAGACTCTAATAGGGTTGTTGCTGTTGATGTTGTTGTAGTGCTCCCGAGTTCAGATTTATAGTAAATAATGTTGAATTACTCCTTGAGTTAATAAAAACCCTAACTATTTCCCAACAAGTTCCTTGTTAGGGTATGCCGAGTTCTTTATACTCCCCCATTGATTTGCCTATCCTGTGGTCAGCATCAAAGTTTCTTTCGTGCTTGGCAACATTTTCTCATGCTTTCCCCGCACTTCCCTCGGCTTTCCCTCCCACGACCTCTCGTCCGGGCAACAGCGCGGACGTGGCACGTCTCTGATGACAAGCAAGAACAATTTTTGACTGATGCGCTATATGTTGAACGTCCGAGTCGAGATGTTGTACGTCCTTCTACGTCCACGTCCGCTTCCATGTCCATGTCCGAGTTACTGTTCGAGTTTGAGTTGTGCTTGGTTGAAAAGTTTAAGCAACGAGCTTGAAGTTTGAGCTCTGACCTCAGCCCCCGCAGCAAGCGCAATTCAGTTCATCTCTGTCCCTTATCCTCGTAATGCATTCATCCATGTTTATTTCATTGCGTATACGTATTGATTGATGCAGACTTCCAGCGTAGATAAATGTCGTAGGGAAAAGGAATGAAATCTGATTCATTTTCAAGTTTCTAGCTAACATTCTTAAATTTTATCTCTAAATTTAAAGGATTTCCCAGCTAGGATAACTAAGAATTATTTGCCGCCCCGAGCTGCGAGTTAAGTAGAGCTTAATCTCATGACACAATTCCTTATTATGGATGAACATGGAGGCAAGACAAAGGACATTGTGCTGGTCAGTCAATAAACGACAGAAATTTGCTTGCAAGTTGTTAGTGAAACATGCAAAATCCCCAGCAGGAAAAAATAGAAAAGAATAAGAGCTGGGAGAGCACGAGCGAGGAGTTTGTCGCCAGGATGCAATAAGGACTCGGCATTGGTTCGTGCTTCGCCCACTGAAAGACTGACAAAGTGACCAGCAACTCAGGGCTGGAGATTGAGGGGGAGTGGCAAGAAGACGTCTGGCAGGCGGCAACGTCGTGTTATGCAACGAAGCAAGAAAGGGGGTTGAGGGGGTGGAAAAGGAAGAAGACACATGCACATCAGGCGGCTGATGCTTCCTGCCATATACTTAAGGATTAGAAATTTACTGAAACTGCTCTCTGCTGCTGCTGCTGTCAGAGACAGAGCCAGAACTAGGAACATACTCGTAAAATGCAACGACTGCAAGGCAAAAGGACAAGAAAAGAAAAGAAAAGAAAAGAAAAAAGGCACAAGGAAGAAGAAAAGTCAATGCGCAGTCGAAGAGAAGAAACTTGTCAGTTGCCGTCAATCAGGAGACGGAAGACAGGAAGGACAGCCTGCGACCCAATAGAATAACATTGCGACATAGCAGAGTCAAAGGGTGACAGGGGTGCAAAGGGGTGGACAGGGGGTAGTGTGTGAGGGTGGGGCTGAAATGTTGGCATTGCCTGGATCTGGATCTGAAAATGGACCTGGACCCGAAGACCATTGCAACTTTTGCTCGTCAGCAACAAAAATTGATGTGCTGCAGATGAAACGCCAAAAAGTTTGCCCTCAGCTCAGAGCTGGAGAGTGGAAAGGAGAAGGGGAAGGGCCATATTCCACCTCCCGGATATGGCCAAGAAAGCAACAAGAGAGAGAGAGAGAGAGAGAGAGAGCGGCAAAAGCAAAAGATTAAAAAACGGAAAAATGTGCATGGCCAAAGAAAAACATTCGAAGAGACCAAAAGCAGGCGACGAAGTGTCGCCTCTTGTCTTCTCTTTCTCCCCCTGAAACTCCACCCCATCCCTTACCCTTTCACCACCCTCCTCCCATCCACCCCTTTTTCCGTCTGTTGAACTGACAACGACAAAGACGAAATGAGGTCGTCCCCGAAGGATGGCCAAAATATTTTACTGATTGTGTGCAAACTTCGATACAATGTTGAAGCTCAAGTCGAAGTTGACGTTGACGTTGACGTCGACGTTGGCGTTAGCGTCGACTGCGACAGCGACTGCATCGAAGACGTTGACATTCTCTGGCAATATTTGGTGATTGCGCAAGATGCAAAGTGTCAACTGCTGTAGCTCCAAATGGAGCGAATCTAGATGCGAGAATAGTGAAAAGTGCTAAAAGGGAGTGACCATTGATTAAAGCGAAAAGGCAGTTGAAAGAGAGAGGCGGAAGTAGTGAAGGAGGGGGGGGTGAGAGACACTTAATTACTCTCTCACTCTCAGTGGGTTATTGGCTGTACTTTTAGACCATGAGTGTGCGAAACAAAAAAGTTGGGCAAAAGAAAATTATGGGATTGTATTAGAGAAGAAGATGAACTAAAGATATTTCTTTGCGGATGAATTGAATAATATTTATAAATATTTTCTACAAATTTCCAATATATTAATAATGTTAATAAAGCTTTACTTTCGTCTAAAAAAATATGATCTAGGGATTATTTCGTCTAACAAATTTTAATTCAGTTTGGAATTAATTTGTATTTCTAATCTAATTATATTATTTTAAATATTTAAAAGGAAAGACTTGTCTTATAAGTAAAAGCTATACAAATTAAAACTTACTTTAACAGTCTCTGAGTTTTCATCCCTCCACTCAATTCCATTAAAATGCTCGCAAATATTGAAAAGTTTTACGAGACTTGCCTTAACAATTAAATCAATTGCTGACGTCAATATCCGTATTTATACAATATGCAGTTTTCTATATACATATATATATTCTGTATTTTTGGGTATGACAGGTAGATATATAGGATACGTAAATGTTGTTGTCGCTCATCCAATAAATGTCATATTTGAAAAACCATGAGACTCTGTGGCAAATGGCAAATGGCTGTGGCAAGCGGCAAGTGGCAAGTGGCCAATTGTCAATGGCCGATCCGATGGTCGTCTGACATGTCAAATAAATTAATTTGTGCAACGAGAAACGTCAAAACTAATTACAACATCGCAGTCGCTGCTGTCAATTCAACGAGCAGACGTCGAACTGCGGTTCCAACGAACGGGGGAGGGGTGTGAAGAGGGTAGGGGAAGGGGTAAGGTTGCTCTTTAGGGGTTATATATGGGTAGATAGAAAAAATATATTAATGACGTGTCAAAATTAACATTTCATTATGCGAATTTATGTGTGTGCATTTTAAAGTGTAAATGCATTTAGTCTCTTACTCTATCACACTCCCTCTCACTCACTCACTCTATCTGTCTGTCTCTCTCTGCTGCTTGATGAGGCCATCAATCTTGGGCCTATATCGCAATGTGTCTCCTGTCAATCAATCAGCAGACAACGAACTGACCGCCAATTCCAATTGATTTCGTCAATTGATTTTAACACCCATCAGATGTCAAAGCCAAAAACAAAATGGCGTCATTCACATTCGACATATGCATGTGTGTGTGTGTGAGTGACTGATGCTGTGTGTGTGTGTGTGTGTGTGTGTGTGTGTGTGTGTGTCACTGACACGTCAATATTTTATTAAATGACATTAAACTGTCTCTATCGGCTTAATTAATTTATTGTTGCTGTATTGTCGACTCTCACACACACACACACACACACACACACATCTATAGACTGTCTCTGTCTGTGTGTGTGTACGTGTGTGTGTGACATTTTTATTATGCAAAATCAATAAAACAATCTCTCACTCACTCAACTCAACTCAACTCAGTTCAGCCAAATGTTCGGTCATGTCCTTTTTGACACCGACAGGCGACAGAAATGGCCGCAGGACATCGCGTCGGCTTGGCCAAAAAGGCAAAAAATTGCTTTAAATTGTTCAATTAATTTCGAGTTTTTTTAACCCGTTGCCCCTCCCTCCTGCCTCTCCACTGCTGATGCATGCCGCATGTTGCAGCCAAAGTGAAAATGAAATGGAAATGGAAATGAAAATGAAAATGAAAACAACAAAACGCGTCGCCTGACAGTTTGTCAATCGCACTTTGGCTGCAACAAATGAGTTTGTGCCACACCCCCCCTTTCCCCTCTCCCCCTTCCACCCTTTCACCATCCTCCCTCTTAACCATCCCTCTGTGACCCGAGGGGTCAACATGGAACAATGCCTCACGACCGTTGAGTTCATTAAATGTGCAGTTAACTTCCTTATTCTTTTTTTTCGGCTTTTTGGGAACTTTTTCATTTGACAACGTGTTTCAAATTAATTTGTGTTCTTTTTTTTTTAGACGGTAAAGTGATTAATCTGACATTTATGAATTGATAAGCGGAAAAATTGAAAATAAATATAAATATATTTCTGGGCTTTTACAATCCTAGCAAAAATTGTCGGGTCCTGTCAGGCGATTCGTGTGAGATTTCTAGCCAAGTGATAAGTACTCCGAAAGAAATGAATATGAATATTTATTTATATAAGATATACACAATACTCTTCTTTTCTATTGAATATTCGCTATCGATAAACTTGGCATTGGTCTGTCAAAGCGATGCGATGATTGCACAAGGCTGCCACACTTTTCAATCTTGTTCTAAATTATTCGATACAACTCTACTCCCATTTTGACAAACAAGTTTTTATTGCGAAATTCGAGTCTTCGAAATACATAAAAAGCCTATTGACGAAGTGACGAAAATATTCCCATGCCCCAAAGATTTTAACATCCAATTTAACATATAAAATATTAAAAACAGAAATATCCCGGAAAACGCTGGACATGCAAAGTTGACCTGTTCAGCAAGGATATTATTCCAGTGTCAGTTCATGTTGGAGATGTCTACACAGAAAAAAAAATCCGGGATATTTAGCCCGAATTCAATCCGAAACGATGTCAGAAGTGGGGTAATCTCGGATTTACTTATGACATACTTGATTTTTCCAATCCCGAATTCAATCCTAAAAATTCTCAAAACAAATAAAAAAAAAAAAATTTTTTAACTTTTTTTTTAACATTTGTTTTTTTTTTTTATTTTTTATGTCTTTATTTTAAAAGTTTTTTTTTTTTTTTTTTTAAATTTGTAAACTTTTTTTTACATTTATTTTTTTTAATATTTTTTTTTTTATTTTTTTTTTAAATTTTTTTTTTAAAGATTTTTTATTTATTGCTTTTTTTTTATACATATTTTTTTTTTAATGAAGGGAATGTTTGACTGGGGGAATCGAACCCAGGTTTTTTTCAAACAGGTCGGCGACTCTAACCACTGAGCCACCAGACCAGTTGAAATGAGAGAGGCCGAGAGAGAATCAAGTAATTTGAGCTTATTTTCCATTTTAGTCCCGATTCAGGCTTGATTGTTCAGCTTAATCCTGGAAACATACTTAAAAAATGCAGGCTTAAATTAAGTATTTTAGGCTTGATTTTAGAA